>CAUYSK010120751.1:0-12229 GCA_963575035.1 Avahi laniger | reverse complement strand
TCTGCAGAGCAAGAGAGAACTTTCCAGAGCAACTCCACATTTAATTAAGTTTTGAGAGTCATAACTGAAAAAGAAAAATAGCGTAAAGATCACTGATAGGCCAGGCACGGTGGCTCAGGCCTGTAGTAACCCTAGCACTTTGGGGGGCCGAGGCAGGAGGATCGCTTGAGCCCAGGAGTTCGAGGCTGCAGTGAGCTATGACTGCACCACCCACAGCCGAGCCTGGGCAACAGAGTGAAACCTTGTCTCAAAAAAATAAAAAAAATAAAAAAGCAAACAAAAAAGAAAAAAACACTGGATGCCAGTGGTAAACAATGGCTGCGAAGCAATGACTACTACTAATGACCTCAGGAAACTGGATTTCCCATTGGCTTTGGGAGGGGTCGGCCAAGCAAGGTCAGAAGTCTTTGAGATTCACTTGCATGCATTTACTGTAAATGAGATTTGAAAAGCTAACTTCCCCCCCGAGACAATGCTTCCTAACTATTGTCTGGAGATAAGCAGGGAGCCTCCCTAGATTCTGTCAAGAAGCAGCAGCTTAGAATGTACCCAGTGCAAAATAAGCCGTGAGTTGTGACATGTTTGCACTGTAACCGGGGAAGGGAGACTGAATCACAGCTGTGGAAACGTGGTCACAAAGGAAAAAGAGTCAGGATAGGAGTTTGCTGGGCGACTCGGCCGTGCGTCAGAGCAGCTGCCCCGACAGGCTGACACAAGTCCTCCCGCGGCTCGGCAGGGACTACAGCCAAGCCCACAATGCAGGCTGCGGTCTCATGGGGCTGTCGTCTTGATAAGAGTAGCCTCTAAGGATATGGGATTTCCTTTGTTCTGTCTTTATGTTCAATCAGTCACTTTCTTATCCTAATTTGCATTTCCAAGTGAGTTTTCTCGCTGGGGAGAGGCCGTGATGACTGGCTGGAACAAGTAGTGTCATTACACGTGTCGTCCACAGAAGGGGACGCGTTAGCACTGGCAGTGCCCGTACTCGGTCTTGAGAGAGTTTGGATTCAGGAGGACGGTGTCATGTGTGGAACCAGCGCAGGCTTGGAAGGAGGGAAGCCCGGGGTCCTTTCTCAGCTTCCCTTCTGGATCTGGACCTTGTTGCTTAACCTCTGAGCTTCGACTCCCTCGTGCGGAAAGTGGAAACGGCAAATTTCGCAGAGCTTGGGCGATAATTGA
Source organism: Avahi laniger (assembly GCA_963575035.1). Taxonomy (NCBI): domain Eukaryota; kingdom Metazoa; phylum Chordata; class Mammalia; order Primates; family Indriidae; genus Avahi; species Avahi laniger. The sequence continues at coordinate 11,050 of CAUYSK010120751.1, read as the reverse complement.
GAAACTCCAGGCAAAGCCCTTGAGGTCATGCCATGTGGTAGACACTCGATAAATGCTGCTATTAATAAATGACACGAGGCCGGGCGCGGTGGCTCACACCTATAATCCTTGCACTCTGGGAGGCCGAGGCGGGAAGATCGCTTGAGTTCAGGGGTTCGAGACCAGCCTGAGCAAGAGGGAGACCCCGTCTCTACTAAAATTAGAAAAAATTCACTGGGCAACTAAAAATAGAAAATAAATAAAATAAATAAAAAATAAATGACACGAGAGTTCCCCTTGGTGAGCTGGGTGTGCAAGCCCCCTCTGCTCTGGAGTGACCCCTGCCATATACAGCAACCTCTGAGCCCCTCAAGATTCAGTCCGCAGTTCCCTACGACACTGTAAATATTAAAATAATGTAGCGCCATAAGGTATAAATAGTAATCAAAGTCTGATTTTTATAAAAGCACAGGTATAGCCGTAAGTTAACCAGACGTTGTTTCCTACCTTCCTCGCTGCTGTAACTGGTTACTGCTTAGTGGTATCATCCTCCCTGACAGGTGCAAACTTTGTGACTCCCCCACTACGTCTACAGGTAACACTGCCATTGTAAAGCCCAAGGCCTTGTGCTTCTCTAGATAACATCACTATTATAAAGCCTAAGACTGGTCTTTGAAGTATTTTTCAAACTCTGCATTTTGAGGGGGATCCACTGACACCAACCAGGCATGGGAGTGGATCCAATAGCCTTGAGACCCCCCCTGCCCAAGAAATCTCCCAGTGAGAAGATAATGTCTGTCTCCCAACCCTATGAGTTCATCCCCCGCCAATCAGCAGACCCAATTCCCTAGCCCTTTGCTCGCTGAACTATCTTTAAAAACCCTTTCTCCCAAATTCTCAAGGAGACGGATTTGAAGCGAGGAGATGGGTATGTGATATGAAACCTGTGATCTTGTTTTGCGACAAGTGTTTTATGACACCGAGTGTGTTAAGCCTTTGATGTTTGACAGATTTTTTCCCAAAATCCAAATTCTAAGTCCAATCTTTCTGACCTCAAACTTGCTTTTTAAATATTAGGGCCACTGAAAGTCTAAGAGAGACATATTAGGCTTATCCAGGATGTCAAAACGGTACAGGAAGCATTGTTGAATATGGGATGGTGTTTAACTTTCTTTGGGTTATATTTGTATGAGCATATTATTAATATATGTTCCAATATTGTATGAGATTCCTAAAATTCTGATATGACTTGGCAGATGTTATCAGTAACAATTACGGTTATTATGTTTAATTGTTGTATGCCACAACAATAACCAACTTTCTTTGTCAGTTGTCTCTCTACCCATGGCTATTCTAAGATTTTTGCCATCCATAGACAATTATTATTTTACTTTAATTCGTCTCAAAAAGCGGTGTTTTAAACTGGCTACAGTCCAAAGTTTGCTTCTTCAAGGAAAATCATGGAAAGGACTGACCACCACGCCCAGCTAATTTTTCTAGTTTTAGTAGAGACAGTGTCTCGCTCTTGCTCAGGCTGGTCTCGAACTCCTGAGCTCGAGCAGTCCTCCCGCTCCGGCCTCCCAGAGTGCTAGGATTACAGGCGTGAGCCACCATGCCCAGCCAGAGACCCAGCTGTTTAAACTGATCTGTTCACAGCACTAAGGGGCTGACCAAAAAGATCTAGGATGATACATTTAAATTTGCTCCAATTTGGGTTTTTTCCCACACCTTAATCCAAAGATAACAGCGTGGCTTTTAATATGTGAAACCTTTTCATTTCAAAGTGGGGACTGAAAGAAATTAGAAATATGTTACCCCAAAATATATTTCTCTGAGATATTCTGGGACGGTTGCCACAGAGGTAACACTGCAGAACTGTCTTTTGTGTGTGAGGTTGGGGGCAAATTTATACCTGCAGAGAATCTACATTAAGGCACCCAGGTCTTTCTGCACTTGCGCTAGAAAAGTTCAGCTGGGAGTCTCCACGCCCTTCCCCGTATACTGAAGAGAGGGCTGCCGGGAAGATACAGGACACCTGGTAGCAAAGCTTGCTGGGAGTCCTAGTCCCTAGCTATGGAGCCTGTGCCAACAGAGACATGATTAAAAACCTGTCTGTGATTCTAGGACTGATCACAGAAGAAACTACAAAGAGCCTTAGGGCTCAGCAAAGGTCCTTCAACTCTCTAGCCCAGATAGTCCTAGATAATCAGTGGGTGCGAGATTTCCTGTTGGCTTGACAAGGTGTGCAGTAAACACTACCTGCTGTCTACCTGCTGTATCTCTATAAATGCCTCTAGAAAAATGGAAACCTGAATAGAGGTTTCCGAACAAGCTGCATGGGTACAACAGGTTCTCACTAGTGACCCCACGATGGGCTGGTTCTCGGGGCTGTTCACCTGGATCCCCCAAGGGTTCGGACCAGTTCTACGAGGCTGTTTAAGTCGGGCCTTTTCCTCCTTATTTACGTTATCATCTGCCCTTCCCTTAAGCATTGCACCAAAGCAGTGGCTAGGAGCACCAGTGTCTTCGTCATGCAGGCCTTGGGCCCCCAGGCAGACACCGGTGATACCCACAGACAGCAGCAAAGCGTTTCCTTCCTCTCACCCCACGGCCACCCTGAACTACGCGCCCCTTGTCAGCAGGAAGAAGCCTCTTCCGCCCCACTGGCCCACACCTCAGGAATGAGGTGTAACGACTCCAGGGGGTAGTGAAACCAGCTATATTAAAATAGTGTAGAGCCATAACGTATAAATGTTAATAGTAATCAAAGTCTGGTTTTTATAGAAGTATGGCTATAGCCGGAAGTTAGCCTGCCATTTTCCCTACCTTCCTTCCTGCGGTTTCAATGTCTTCCCAGTGCCCAGGGATGGCCGGCTCAGAGCCTGGCACAGACGGCTTCCAGAGCTTCTAACATCCATCCTTCCGCCAACCCCACCCTGACCCCCCGGAGGAAGCCTGACAGCTAGTGGCCGCAGCCGAGACTGTTATGACAACACCACGTTGTAATGTCTCCTGCAGCGACCACCAACCTTTGCTGTTTCAGAATCACCCCTTCCGGAAAAGCCTTCTACAAAATAGATCTAAAATTACATAAGGTCACAAAACATATTCTTTCTGACAAAGAGGCAGGAAGAGCCAGGGGCTGCCTGACCTTTGGCAAAGAACATTGTTGACCTTCACCTTGAGTCTGCCGTGCACCTACTTGCTTCAGCGCAAAAATTAACCCCGGCAGCTTCTTCCTGTAAGGCCAGAAAATACAGTTTGGCAGGTGGGGCAAACTGACGCTGCCTCCCATGATCGCGTTAGGTGGAGAGTAGTGGGTTACGCAGAGGCCGGTCTCTGAGCCTGGCACCTGCCAGCCCGCGACTGTGACTTCCGATTGACTCCAGCTCGCCCCTTCAAATGCGCTTCTCTTGGTGAGTGTCTGTGCTCATTTCTGAACATTTTCGGAAGCAGGTTGTTAGGTAACTGGTGACTTCAACCTTAAGTGGCAGAAAGGAGTAAGCGAAAAACATACTGGATGTCTATATAGCACCTTGAAATACAGTCAGTCCCCAGACCCCGAAGGACTGCATTGCTTTCTGTCCTTGCTGTGGGACTCCGGGTGGATACAAACACTTTGTTTAATGTCTTTTAGGATATCGCTTAATTTTGTCACAATAGGACACACATCTGGTTTTTTTGTTTGTTTGTTTGTTTTTTTAAGCCAGTCAAATTTAGTAGTGGGGGGTTGAATACCAACTCTAGTGACACTAATGTTAATAAGTTCTGATAACCCACTACCATCGGACCAGCCCACATTTGGTTTTAAAAATCCAAATAGCACAGGAAGCCTTTATGAAAAGCGACAGGGCTTGGTCTCATCTCTCTCTACTTCCCCTTACCTCTCCTTTCTCTCTCAGCATTCAGCAAGCGACTGTAATTTTTGCATAGTGGTAGCTAACATCTTTATTTTTTTTAGCATCTTCTTTAGAAACACAGTGAGATCTGCTGGGTTCTATCTACAGATTCATTCAACACACTGAAGACAAATAAACAGTGTTTATTATGTAAATGTAAAAGCCTTTTATGATCTTTTGATTCTAACTCTCTGAGGGCTGCGTCCATGTGAGATCACAAGATAACACTCTGGCAGGGCCCAGCCAGATATCTCCGCATCGAGCCCTTTGGGGTGGCAGGAGCCAGGGCAGGCAGCGGCAGGTCTCATCACGTACCGACTGTTCATCCTGCACGTATCCGTGTGGCTGGAAACCGGGTGCGTGAGGCGCACCACCAAAGTTGTGCAACTCCCCGGGAAGTAATTACTGACTGTGTCTTGCTCGCTGCCTTGCACTGAAACTTCAGGGAGAAGGATCCACAGCTCCACCACGTTCGGGTGGCTAGAAGACCCACCAGAGCCGTTAGGAGAGTTGACATAGATGGAAATCCAGGCTCCAGCGTAGCTGTCAGTTCCTGTTGACACCATCCTGCAGCAAAAGCAAAAAAAGTTAAATCAATATAAGAAAAGATAGAGAAAGCACCTTATTTTTATTTTTTTTTGAGACAGAGTCTTGCTCTGTTGCCTGTGCTACGGTGCCACATGTGGCTAAGAGACGGGCTCTCACTCTAGCTCAGGCTGGTCTCGAACTCCTGACCTCAAATGATCCTCCCGCCGCAGCCTCCCAGAGTGCTGGGATTGTAGGCGTGAGCCACTCCGCCTGGCCAAGAAAATGCATGTTAAAAAGATGTGGAAATCCTTTTTATCGAATAGTGGTTGAGAAGCCACACTCAGGGCACAGCACAGTGCAGACCAGGAGAGCAGGGAAGGGACCTGTTTTCAGCTGCAGAGTGTGCGTGACCTCGGCGGATGAGGTTTCCATTCTTGGCTCTTGTCAACTGAGTGTCTGGGAGTCTGTTTCCCAGGTGTAAAGGGACCTGCTTTATAGACCTCTTGGGATAATGAACCGAACATCCCCGCGTGCTCTGTCACAGAGGGTCAAATCCAAGGCGGGCCTTCCCCTCTCTGCGCCTCTCCTCTGCCCCTGTTTCTAGTGGATTCGCACGTTCTTTGCTCTGGTTGATCCTATTTCCGGCAGAGTTGCCCCGACAGCTGCAGACTGACCTTGCCTTCAGATGCATTTTTTTTTCCAACCAGAGTTTCTGGAAAGAATTCCATCTGTCTCTCTATCCTGCTTTTGCTGGCTGAAAATTTTGAGTTGGAAGATATTTTACCTTTCCAAGGTGGGCTAAAAATAACATCTTCCTTTTTTATTTCTTGACATGCAGTGTTTCAGCATTTAGAGATGCGTGTGTTGGTTTTTTTCTTTTCTTTCTTTTTTTTTAAGAAACGGGGACTCTGTCTGTTGCCGAGGCTGGAGTGCAGTGGCGTGGTCACAGCTCACTGTAACCTTGAATTCCTGGGCCCAAGCAATCCTCCCGCCTCAGCCTCCTGAGTAGCTGGGACTATAGACACATTCCCCAGCATGCCCAGCTAATTTAAAACTTTTTTCGTAGAGAAAGGATCTCCCTATGTTGTCCAGGCTAACCTGGAACTCTTGGCCTCAAGCGATCCTCCTGGCTTGGCTTCCCAAAGTGCTGGGATTATAGGTGTGAGCCACCATGCCCGGCCAGAGATATGTTCCTTAATCTCTATCACTATAAGTACCTGGTGAGTTGGAGTGGAGAGAGATTGAGATGATAAAAATTCTGGTATTTTATGAGTATCTGATAAGATGCAGATCCCCGAATGTGTGAGCCTGTGTGTGCTGGTTCCACATGGTGAGGCATTCTAGTGTTAGGATTCATTTCCTTGGCCAGGTTTTGCAAAGGCATTATAGTAAGAAAACTTTTACACAAGCCCTCCGGTTTTCATTGAGCGCACCTAAACAGAAGTGATACCGGAGTAAATACAGCTATCGAAGCCATTAAGATTATGTGTGTGTACCCACATCTCCATTAAAGCCTAGTGATCATAATAAATAAAGAAATAAAGGAACATTATTGATAGACATTAACATAGACGGAAAGTACCCTGAAATACACCATCATCACTCAGTAGCCTTGCGCTCAGAATTAATGAACAATGAAATTACTCGTTGGCTTTATAACTCACTTGGTGTTTTAAAGTGCCATTTCTATTTTTACAGACTTACTGAAACACTCATGGGAAGCTTTCTAAGGTATCCTCATTCCTGTTCAAGCTTGCCTTTGTTATAGTAATTAAATGAAAAATAATGGCCAGTTGCTCAGTGTACGGGGCATCCAGGCACTGGGTTATAATATATATATAATATATATCTAGCCTTTTCATTAACTAAGTTTCCTTTTATGGAATTAGCTTCATGCCTCTTTATTTTCCCTCAGTAAACTTTTTGTTTAGGACAGTGGAAGATTTACGGATTTCTCACGCAGATGGTACAGAGAGTTCTGTATACCCCACTCCTAGTTTCCTCTATTTTTATCATCTTACATCGTATGTACACTTGTCACAAATGATGAACCAATATTGAAATATTGTTATTAACTAAAGTCCATATTTTATTCAGATTCCCTTATTTTTATTTATTTATTTTTTTAAGAGACAGGATCTTGCTCTGTCGCCCAGGCTGGAGTACAGTGATATATGATCATAGCTCACTGCAGCCTCGAATTCCTGGGCTCAAGTGATCCTCCTGCCTCAGCCTCCTCTGTAGCTGGGACTACAGATGTACGCCACAATGCCTGGCTAATTTTTCTATTTTTAGTAGAGACAGGGCCTCGATCTTGCTCAGGCTGGTCTCAAACTCCTGAGCTCAAGTGATCCTCCCGCCTCAGCCTCCCCGAGTGCTAGGATTATAGATAGGCGTGAGCCACTGGGCCCAGCCTGCAGGCTTGTTTTAAAAAGCTAAAAACCAGAGGAATTCAGAGAGAAACACTTCCGTCCCCCGACTCCTTCTCTACTGTTTTCCAGCGTTCATAATCCAGTGTCTTCCTTGCACCCGTTCTTGATGCTCATGAAAACTGAACAAACATGATTCCATCTAATTCGGTCTTCAGAAAAAGAACCTAAATCCACTTTCTTCTCACTGTCTCCACTGGTACGACCATGGTCCAAGCATGGGTCTCTTTTGTTGCGATTACTGCGGTTGCTTGCATTAGGGACCGGATTACATCTTCCCAAAATTCACATGCCGAAGCCCTAACTCCTGATGTGACTATATTTGGAGAGACGATCTTCAAAGAGGTTACCTGAGGTCATTGAGGGGCGCCCTGATCCAACGTGACTGGAGTCCCGATAAGATGAGGAAGAGACAGAGCGAGTGCGCAGAGGAAAGGCCGTGTGAGGACAGGGCAGGAAGGTGGCCATGTACCAGCCAAGAAGACAGGCTCCAGGGGAAACCAGATGTGCTGACATCTTGATCTTGGACTTCTAGTCTCCAGAACGGTGAGAAAATAAAATTTCCATTGTGTGCGCCGCCATGCGGTCCGTGGTACCTTGCTATGGCAGCCCTAGGAGACTGTGTCTGCCCTCGCCCCCAGCGGTCTAAGCTGGCGAGCCTGTTTGGACGTAATCAGGGCACGTGTCTCTTCCGCGTAAAACCTTCTTGGCTTCTCATGCAACTCAGCAGCAGTCCACACCCTCACGCTGGCTGCAGGGCTTGTATCACGTGGCCTCTGCTTCCTCTCTGACCTCCCCTCCTCCAGCCTCCCCTTCCTCACATGACTCCCGCGACTCTGGCTTCCTTGCTCTTTCTCAGACATTCCAAGCACAGTCTTATCTTAAGACGCTGGGGGTTGCCCTGCCCTGGACACTCTCCCTCCAGATACCAGCAGACTCACCGTCCATTCCTCCTCCTTCCTCAGGATGTCCCCAGTGTCCTCCGGCCAGCCGGGCATTCTACCAAGCAGCGCCATTAAGGAACTCGGCCCTCACTCCGACAGCCTTTGCTCAAGAGTTAGGCAAAGTTATTTATGCTATATCCATTCAACGGAAAACTAGGTGACAATTGTACTATTCAAAATGACTGTGCAGGCCGGGCGCGGTGACTCATGCCTGTAATCCTAACGCTCTGGGAGGCTGAGGTGGGTGGATTGCTTGAGGTCACGAGTTCGAGACCAGCCTGAGTAAGAGCGAGACCCCGCCTCTACTAAAAATAGAAAGAAATTAGCTGGGCAACTAAAAATATATAGAAAAAATTAGCCGGGCATGATGGCGCATGCCTGTAGTTCCAGCTGCTCAGAAGGCTGAGGCAGGAGGATCACCCGAGCCCAGGAATCTGAGGTTGCTATGAGCTAGGCTGACGCCACGGCACTCTAGCCCGGACAACAGAGTGAGATTCTGTCTCAAAAAAAAAAAAAAAGAATCCTCTTGAAAGATTTATAGATTTGTCCCTCCAGCATTCTCTATTCCCTTAACCGAAATTTATTTCTCTTCGGGATTCTTCCTCCTTGTGACATTTTACCTATTTTCCTTATTGTTTATTGTCTGAAGTTGTTCATCAAATGAATGAATGACATCTTTTCATATTCTTCCTACCTGGGAGTATCCTGCCATGGTGTGATTTTATTCCGAAGGTCTTTGACACAGGTCTAAGGAGGCTGCTTGTGCAAAGCATTAGGGACAAAGTCCTGGCCACTCCTCAGAGGCCCAGACTCCCTGAGCCTCAGTGGGCTTTTATGCGGCGAGGTGCTCTGAGGACCTGGGAAGTAATGAAAGGAGATAGATCCTGACAACTGGGGGCTTGTCACTCCCTTCCTTATGTTTTAGCCAGACAAGCACAAGCCAATCGACTGTTGCGCTCCCCTCTTTGAACAGCGCATAAATATATGCGAATTGCATATCGTTAGCAAAAACTTCGCGCTGCCTGGGGTGCCAGCTGCCATGGGCCATAATTGAAACGGAGTGTTATGGTGTTATCATTCTGGTAAATGCAAAACCGTCTTGTGGTGAGTGGGAACACATGAAGGATGAATCCCATTAAATGCAAGTGCCTAACTCCGGCTGTTCCGTCAAAGTCAAATGCCACTTACTGCGCGTCTGGGAGACGCGGGTGGAAACGCACCTCCCTTGACGTGTGTCGCGGAGAGGCGGCTGCACGCAGCAAACAAAGCTCCCGCCCCGTCATGTTTTCGGGGCTGATGGCAACTGAGGGAGGGTGCACAGAGCGACACAGCTGTGTTTCTGAGCAGTGGGCATTCAGTGACATCTAAGGGGACAAAGAAGCCGCTTAAGTTCATTAGTGCCCTGATAAGGCTGATGGCGAGATGGCTAGCGAACGACCTGCCTTCTCCGGGAGATGGAATGAGAAGGAGGTGGAAGGAGGGACCGTCTTTCCTGCAGCAGCTGCGAAGTCCTCCTGGGAGACCCACCGAGCAGCTGAAAGGGAGCCTCTGGGGGTCCCCGTCCCAGATAGCCACCAACCTGGCAGGCCGGGAAAGGCAGAGAGGGCTCCCCGAGCTGAGCTGCCAGGTGACAGCTGCAGCCGCAGCCCCAGGAGACCCCCACGGGGTCATTTTCCGGGGCTGAAGCTGGAGCAGCGTGGACGGGGGCCCCGACTCAGCTGTCCGGGCAATGCCAGCATTTGGCGCCACATCTGGCGTCAGTGATTCAGTTACTGTCTCCATATTTCATGTCACGTCGGGTATTAGGAGATGCAGCCAGTCGCCCACAGAGGCAGGGGGTGTGGAGACAGAATCCGTTTCTGTGCAAGTCACGAGGTCACGAGGTTAATACGCTTCTCTGGCTCCTGTAAAAACTCTGCTGACGGAGGCGTGACTCGAGTCCGGGAATGCGGGAGGCTTCCTTCCTCCAGTCATCGCTGTATGATGTGGACATTTCATTTCGCCACCTCCTTCTGGGGGCGACCGGCTCACCCCAGCTGCCTTTCCCTGGAGCCTGCAAAGCACCAGGATGGCTCTTCCCCAGAAGTGGTCATCCATCCGAACATTATGGTTTTTTGTCTTTTTTTTTTTTTTTTGATACAGACGGGGTCTCCTCTGTCACCGGGGCTGGAGTGCAGTGGTGTGATCACAGATCACTGTAACCTCCAACTCCTGGGCTCAAGTGATCCTCCTGCCTCAGCCTCCCAAGAAGCTTGGACTACTGGCTCATACCACCACCCCCAGCTAATTTTTCTTATTTTTTTGTGGAGATGGGAGTCTCACTATGTTGCCCAGCCTGGTCTTGAACTCCTGGCCTTAAGCGATCATCCCACCTTGGCCTCTCAAAGTTCTGGGATTACAGGCATGAGCCAATGTATACCTAGCGGAGGTGGCTTCTTCCTGACGGCTCAGCCAACCCCAGCCAGTGCCGTTTGCATCTGGGCATTTGCAGAGCCAGAGCAGAGGTTGGGAATGAGGACAGCAAAGGCCAGAGAGCTCCTTTGTGTTCCAGAAACAAGGGACTTATTATGACTTTTCTTCTAATTCTAAAGTATCTATTAAGCTTTCACAGTGAGCCAAATGCTATTTATAGGCTATCTAACAAGACGCTGCTTGCTCTCAGAGACCATTTTCAAAGCACTGTAGGGCTGGGTGCTATGGCACGGGACTGTAGTCCCAGCTACTCGGGAGGCTGAGGCAGGAGGATCGCTTGAGCCCAGGAGTTCAAGGCTACAGTGAGCTATGATCTCACCACTGCACTCCAGCCTGGGTGAGACCCTGTCTCTAAATAAATTATTTAAAAAGCATAGCAACCATAGTGTTTTAGACAGTAAAGAAATTTATTGTCCTGAGTTGGGGACAGCTGAGGCCCGTCTATGACCCAGTTTGCAGCTGAGTATACCCACAGCGGCTGTGGGTCTTCCCTGCTCCCAGTCTAGCTCTCGGGCCTCCTTCCCTGGAGGTTACTGCCCTGTTGCTCACAGCAACTCCCCTGCTGCGTCTTGAACGAGACCTTCTTCCCTGAGGAATACCCCAAATCATCCCCTTTCTAGACCTTTCCATCGGAGATTCTAAATGATGTAGTATTTCACTGCTAGGATGAACCATAAGACATTGAGGGCAACAGATGGTCCAGTATCAGCAATCTCATACAGTTCACCTGACAGATGCAGTTTGAAAGAACCAGATGAACTTACTTAAGTTAATACCTTCTAAGGGAGCTTAGGCGGGG
>CAUYSK010120750.1:0-69445 GCA_963575035.1 Avahi laniger | reverse complement strand
CGCGGGTGCAGGAGCTCAGCGACAGCCATGATCCCCACGCGGGTGCAGGAGCTCAGCGACAGCCATGATCCCCACGTGGGTGCAGGAGCTCAGCGACAGCCATGATCCCCACGTGGGTGCAGGAGCTCAGCGACAGCCATGATCCCCACGCGGGTGCAGGAGCTCAGCCACAGCCATGATCCCCACCAGGATCCGTGCGCCCCTCTCCACGCTGTCCCCTCAGGGTGCTCCCACCGCTTCCAGCTACCCACAGCCACTGGGGCCTTGGGCAAGGTGGTGGCTGCAAGCAGGGAGGAAGGGAGGAGGCCTGAGTAGCACCAGTGACATCCAGAAGCTACATAGGGCCCAGGAGGTCCCTGTCCTCCTTGTCTGCAGGGGACCGATGGGTAGGAGTGGAAAGAACAAGAAGAAAGTAAGGAGGTGTGGTTCATTCTCATTATTCTCGGCCATTGTTGCCTCTGAGTCTGCTGGGAACACTGAATTGGTGAACACCGAACCATTGCTCCTAGGGGCAATACAGGGTTAGGGTCCCACGAGCCTCTCGTCACGATATTTTCATCAACCCATCAATACATAACCTCGCTTTTTGTGTGTTTCTGATCAAACACACCTTATTTAACATATATTGCTGATACATTAACATTGAACTCACAGCAAACAGCGCTGTAACTCCTGCCTGAATGAAGCTCGTCTAATGCATACGCTTTATCCGTAAGGCAAAGGGCCTTCTTGTGCTTAGGCTCACTAGACAGAACTTCCACGCTGTGCTAGGGGCCATTTTAAACAGAGAAATCACCAACAAAAAGCACAACCATGCAAAATAGATGGCACTAAATAAACCTAGAGGGGACACTTGTTTACAGCATGGAGCTCAAATAAGAAGGCAGAGTATCGCCCCGTTCGACCTCGGCTGGGAACACGTGTGTGTAGGCACCTGGCCCTCTTCCCAGCAGAGGCCGTAGCAGGGCTCAGGCGGAGCACGAGGGGGGCTGGAGGCAGATGCCAGCGCCCCGGTTCCTCTAGTCTGGAACACACACCCCAGCCAGAGAGCAGAGGCTGCCTCCAAGTTGCTGCAGTGGACTCACATTTTCCGCAGGTTGGGCAGCTTCTTGAAGATACCCGTGGCCTCTAGGACAGATATCTCGTTGTCGTTCAGTCGCCTGTGTAGGAAGCAAGAGGATGAGGTCGGGGGTGAGCTGTGGACAAGGCTCCTCCTTAGCTGCCCTCCACTTGCGACACCCCACCCCCGCCCCGCCCCCGGCTTCAGCTGAGTTGCCGCCTGGACCTCACACTCAGGAAAGGTCCGCAGAACCACGCGACATCTCAGTGTCTGCCCCGTCGGCACGACAGGGAGAGGAGGCATATTGAATGGGGTGGAAAGAGAGAGAAAATCAGCCTCCTCCTCCTAGAGGAAGCCCCTTTGACTAGTGTGTAGTGGACTTTTTGAATACCCTGCATAGACACTTTTGTTTTTTTAGCATTCACTCAATTATCATGAATCTGTCTTCATTTTGTGGGAGTACCAGTGGCAACTTAAAACTCCCAGGAACGCTTCCCCAGGGTCTCCCAATACTCTAAGCCCCTCAGCTCCTTCTGACCACTTCTCTCTACCAGGGCCAGCTCAGGGACTGCACACACACCCGACATTCATGTGTGCTCAGGGCAAGCGGGAGGGCAGGGACAGCCATGCCTTGCTGCATCCTACGGTGACTTGTGAGGTCAGAGAACAGTGGTGGTAATGGGGAACACGACCGTTCATCCAGGGCTTACTCCGTGCCAGGACTCACGATGAATTCTGTGCTTGCATTCTCTTTCTCAATCTTCCCAACCACCGTAGGAGCCAGGCATTACCACCTCCATTGCACAGTTAGGAAACTGAGTCTTGGATCTGATAAACAACTTGCCCAATGTCAGAAGGACTGGAGGAGACGGGTGTCAGCCCACATGCTGTGCCTCACCCTTCACTAGGCTATAACGCTTTAGCTCTTCCTTTTTTGGATAAACCAACATGTCCCTTTATTTGCACGGCTAATTGGAGGTTCAGATACATTTAACCGTTCTAGTTGTTTTCTCTCTTTAGTACAATTGTTTATTTAGCGTCCATCTTTCTGGCTATCCTGTAAGCCCCATAAGGGCTGGCGGGGACTGTCTGCTTTGCTTATTGTAGAAACTGGTGTTCGGAAAACCCTGGAGCATGAATGAACGAACTGTCTGCGAGCAAGCTGTCCATGGGGATGCCCGGGTGTCTGTCCTCAGACCAGTACACAGAAGACAGGAAATGCACAAGTGACAGAGCCAGGAGGGGGTCACCTCCAGGACACCCTGCCCAGGCTGGCTCGGGGTGACCAGGTATGTGTGGGGAGGAGTAGTGCGATCACACTGGGGCTGGACTTACAGGTCCGTGACGTATTCAGGGAGGTGGCTTGGGATGCGGGCCAGCTTCTGGTTGGAGCAGTCCACGATGGTGCCCTCGCAGCGGCACTTCTCGGGGCACACGAGGTCCATGAAGCACTCGCTGCTGAACCTGCTGCGGTAATCCTCGGAGCCTGGGCAGGGCCAAAGAGGGGGCGTCAGCGTCACCCGAGTCCTGAACAGGGCTGGAGGTTTCGGGGGTGCAGGTGGGGAGGCAACAAGGGCTGGACAAGTTGGGTGCTGGAGGGGTCAAGTCACAGACACAGCATGGCCTTCGCTGTTTGGCCACCTTGCCGGCGCTCTCCCTGTCCCCAGCCCCTGCCTCCCATTGGGTCTTTGTCCCTCATCTTGTCTGTCCTCAGGGAAACCCAGCTGGAGATCTGTGGGCTCTCACACTGCTGTGGGTCACAGATCTTTTTGAGAAGCTGATGAAAGTAACGGATGTTCTCCTTGGGGAAATGCTCCCAGGCATATGTGTACGGAATTCAGCCTACAATTTTACAACACCTATCATCCACGAGCGCTCTAAATGTTCATGAAAATCCAAATAACGAGATGGGGGCTATTCCAGAGCAGAGGAATAAGGTATGGGAAGGGGTCACAGACTCAACTGTCTTCAGGCCCCAGCAGGTAACAGTAGGAGTTAAGGCCAAGCGTGTGGCAATAAATGACCATCCACAGCTGGCTTCAACGCCGGGCAGACAGTGACAAGGGTCGAAGACCTGGGAAATAGGAGCCCACAGCTTTAATGCTTGGGAATTTGGCTCACGGTTTCCTGTTATTCCTTTTTTTTTGTTTTTTTGTCAGAGAAGCCAGATGTTTAAACAATATTAGTAATGAAATTTAAAACACCGTGAAGACAAAATGCATCCGAGGGTCAGATTTGGCCTCTGTCTTAGAAAGTTCTGTTTAACTATGGGGAAAGGTCTGCTCCAAGGAGCTAAAAGTTGGAGCTCAGATTTACTTTTTTGGAATTGAATTTCTCTTGAGGTTGCACAGTAATGGCAATAGGACTGATGGTCTGATGTCCTTGAGAGATGCCCAGGGGCCCGCTTTAATGATCAGAAGTGACCTCCTGGCACCGCGGCAGACACTCGTGTGGCCATGAAATCATTCCAGAGGTAACCGGGAGCTCTGGTTCTCCTACCACACACGAGCTCATCGATGGGCTGGGTCTTCTTCCCCCCCTCACCCTCAACATTTCATTAGCACAATAGTAGGCACAAAGCGAGCACTTGGTACACATTTGTCCAACGCGGGGTGGCGTGTCACTAGCACCTGAGTGTCCCGTACGTAGTTGGGACATATCTCAGAGAACAGGAGCATTATCTGCCTGCTTAGCTCTGGAGGCATCACCCTGGTGATCTTACTGCGTCAGGAGCGACACGGGTGTCAGCAGTTGGGTTTTTAGCAGCAGAGGGCACGGGTTTGTCCAGGCCTTGCCACTTACCAGCCTCAGTCTCTCCACACGGAAAATGGGAATCAAACAGCTTCCCCTGTCTCACAGGGGCTATTGTGAAGATGCGAGTAAGATCACGGAGGTGAGCGCCTCCGGAAAGGGTCACGGGATATACGGATGCCTGTGATTCATTTGGCATCTCGTAGGCCACTAAAACATCAGTGTAGCTAGCTGCCAGTTACTGAACATGCATTCTTCCAACTGCAAAGGGGTGATACCGTTTAATCCTCACGATGCTCTTAGGTTATGATAACTCCATTTTACAGATGAGGAAACTGAGTCCCACGGGCCACCCGGTTAGGGCAGAGGGATGAACCCAGGCAGGCTGCTTGCAGGATCCACGTGATTAAGCCTGCACCTTGCTGTGGATGTGCTTTCCCCAAACCTTTATCCCAGTCCCCATCAGAATGACCACAAAGCCGGACTTGGTGGAGGCGGATTGCACGATATGTTTTCCTGCAGCGGCCTATGGTGAGGCAGGAAGCAGATCTCTCCCACCCTCTCAGCTGCTGACCCCTCGGATTGTCTCCCTGTGGAAATCCCTGGTTGGAAATGAACTTGTTGGGTCTCGGATTCGAAGTGACACCAGCTACCCTTAAGACAGGGAGTCCGAAAACTGGTCCTGCCTTCCTTTCCCTCTCTGCTCCCTCCCGCCCCTCCTTCATCTCCTCCTCCACCCTCAGGCTTGAGTGAGCAAATCTGTGTACGCATCCCCATGGTTATGCACGTGGTTTCCTGGTCCAACGTATCACGCAAATCTCTGGCCTTGGCTGCCCCCTGAATAACTCTGACCTGGACCATTTTCCTCAGGACACGTCAGCGTGCCGAGTCCCGGGCGAGTTTCATTTTGCAAATGCTGCTGGATGGCTACCCTCTCTCGTTCCCTGCCCGTGGACCAACCCAGCAGTGGCATGAAGGGGCATTTCGCACACACACGCAGACGTTTCCTTCAGTCCCTGTGTATGATGGGACCCTCGCAAAGCGAAGGAGCTCTGACTGCTGATCAAAGGCAGAAAGACAGGAGGGGGCACACTTTGCTCGCCGCACGAAGAGCCCGCAGGTGTGCGCCGGCTGGGTGGTGGCTGGGGACAGCCGCCTATTAAATGCATTTTCGCTTAATCAAGGTGAGAGAGTCTGTAGTTAGCAGAAATCACTCTCAGTAGTACAGTTAGATTATAACTGGCGGACCTCCGCAATGGAGCCGCTGACCCATTTTAATGAAATGATTTTGCAATTAGATTTGATGGACTAATGTGTTCTTTCCAATATTTCTCCCCCTGCTGTTTTTGTTATTGCCCTGGTTTGTAATAACGAGGGGGTCGGAATGTGATATTTTATAGGAGTGGGAGCCAGAAATGTTCATAATGGCGTACGTACACAACCGAAAAAGTTTGTTCCCCGTCACGGCCAGCCCGAAATGCCATCTCCGTCACTTCGTATTTCATTACCAAAACTACCCGGGGTTTCTCGGAGCCATTTGTTATGCCTAATGCTCATAACTACCCAAAAGTATTTTTAACTTTTCCAGAACCTTAAAAGTCAATTTCAATCTCTATGCATATTTGTCACTGCCAGAAACACTTAGTAGGAGAGGACCAACTGCAAAAGGCGGCTGTTGCTTCTCTCTGGGATGAGTTCAGACAGGAGGGACCCTGGAGGATTTGAAGGACCATAAAACTCAACCTCGGTGGAGACAGGCCTTGGAAGAGCTGACGTCACCCGGCATTTCGCCTGCTCCTGTCCCTGGAGCCCTCCTCCCCTTTCGCGGGCAGCCCAGCACAACGACACTTGGTATGTGATCACAGACGAGCTTTAATAGACGGAGGTGGAGTAGGATGTGCAAATCCACCGCAACACGACTTCATTATAAATCCCTGCCCTGCGGCCACTCCCGAGAGGAACGTATGTCACAGGTGGGTGGTCAGAGGTTGGGGTACAAAGGGGGCCAAAGCTCTCCTTCTTTGGATGGACTTGGCTGGGTTGGGGTCAGAGGCCAACGCCAGGCCCAGGATGGCTGCTGCCATTAGCAGTCTGCGTTTTGTGTCATCTTTTGGGCAACCAGTCTGTTGACTGGAAGTCACAAATTCATCATCATCTGATCAGCATGAACCTGCCAACTCACGTGTCCAGAGTTCTCTGTACTCCCAGCATCCCTAAGATGGGTGGGATGAAAGAAGTGAGGGGAGAAGCAGAAAGAGGAACTAGGGGGACTGTGAAGGCTTGTCAGGGCTCATCAGCTTGGAAGGAACGTGATGTGACCAAGCAAAGGGTCACAAGTGATGCAGGGAATCTAGGGAGCTCTGGCAGGCACACAGCATCCACTCTGGGCGAGGCTGGGGACCAGCCGTCAGTGTGGAAAGCACTCCTTCACTGAGAGTTTGGGGACCAGTTGGGCAGGGTGCTTCCTAGCGAGCTGTCCCCATCTGAGTCTGTTACTAGACCAGCCATCTGCCTCAAAGCAGAGGGAAATGCCCACGGCTGGTGGCTGGTGCCACCGGGTCACGGCCTGCTGCCGCAGGACCAGGAAGGCACCCCTGTGGACCCACTCCCAAAGGCCTGGCCCCCGCAGGGTGGGGCAGTGCCGGGGAACTCAGAATGCCCCCATCTATAAGGACCGAAAGGGAATTTCTCCAGGTTAAGGATTTGCTCTGTTACAAATGGGATCTTGCTATGTTTATGCTGGGGGGGGACTGCCGTTTGAATAGTGCTTTTTCTCTTTCTTGCTCAAGTTATTTGAAAGGGAGCATTCAAAAAATTTTCACCTCCCTATCAAGATTTAAAAAATGTTCTAATTCAAGGCCATGGGACTGTCCATAGCTGGGAAGGCTGGGTATGCCAGCAGCAGAGCACGGCCACTTTGTAGTCAGATGACCCCGGGTGAATTAGTTAACGTTTCTGGGCCTCAATATCCTTATCTGTAAAATGGGACCTAGAATGTAAAATTAAATAAGTTACTGATGTGAAACAGTTCAGTGCCCGGCCTGTATGGTAAGCACCCAACGTATGTTAAGAAAGTTTCAGAGAGGCAAAGTCTCCCCCTTGCCCGGCAGTGGTTGGTCCCGGCTCTGAGGGGCAATGGAGGGAGGGGAGACAGCGAGTCACACCTTGTGACGGGAGCTCAGAGCCCAGCTCCTAGTTCTCAGCCAGGCTGCGGTTCCCACCTCCGCCCTCTCTCAGGGGGCAGGACACGACTCCCGGGCAGGAATCAACAACAGCAATCTTCTAGTTACACTGGATCCAGGATTTATCATGAAGCAAGCAAAATAAGAGGCACCAAGATCCCTCTCTTTATTGTCCAATACGGCAGGCTTTGCCCCGTCCCCCAGCACCTCCGGGTTAACTGTGCCTTTCAAGGTCAAGGAGACAAACTGGACTTTTGGCCTCATGGGGTTCAGGGCCAAAGTTTTCATGGGGAGTGAGGGGCAGCTTCAGAGGGAGCCTCAGGTTAACTCCTACGTCTCGGACGCGCACCAGTTTCATCCATTCTCATGCTCACATTCGTTTCAAATGAAGTGGATACCAGCAAAGGTGGTGGGGGGTCACAAGCAGTATGGAGTCCCCTCTGGGTTAGCCACCACTGGGGAAAGGGCCTTGGGCTGGGACTCTCCCACGCAGCAAGGGGCACACGACTCGGGTAGGCTTGTTCCCTTCCAACAGAAGACGCACAGTATTTCTGAGCTCGGATCTAGCTGTTACTCCTTGTCTGGCATCCAGGCTAGATGTGGGGGAGAGCGACTCCATTTTGGGTGGGAGGTGTGGATACCGATCTCGGCTTGGCCCCACCGCGCTTCTCCACACCCGTTTCACCCTGTGTCTGAGTCCTTCGACACTCCCACCCTCCTGCCCTTTGTGAGTTGAGACTGGGAGAGGTGGGTCTGGCAGGTGGTGGGCTGCGGTGCTCCAGAGCAGAGGAGAGGTGTCCAGCGGTGGTGGCGGTGGCGGCGGGCCATGCTGCAGGAGAGCACGGTGCTTTCCGCGGTGCTTGACAGAACCATGTTCCGTTTCCATCGTTCCACCACATGGTTAGATCAAGCACAAAGGAAAGCCCCGCGGCGACTGGTCAGAGTCAAGGTCAGGAAGCAGCGTCAGAGAGAGGACAGGAGCGCTCAGAGGAAGCAGCGTGGAGAAGCGGAAACCGGAGCAGGCCCCACTGAGCGTGATTAGTACCAGGAGTGGGGTTCCACTGGATGCTTCCGAAGACAGGAGCCCCACTGCCCTCGTGCCCCGCCCCAGGGGAGACACAGGAGGAAGGAAGAAGAACAGGTGGGAGATCATTGGACACCCATACTCAGGAGCATCAGGACAGGATGGATCCTTCCCAAGGGAACGAAAGGACACTCAGATGTCTGTGGTCCTATCTCAGGCCTGAACTGAGCCTCCAAACTCCATCCAATCACACCGATGGGTCTGACAAGACATCAAACTTAGCAAAGCATGGTCTGCACGCTTTGCAACATAGAGCCAGTCCCAACGGCTGAGTGGTTCCATCAGAGTCCATTCCTCTATGCCCTTAAATCAAGAGACAGGGGTCTAGCAAAGCTGCAATGCTCTTTTTGGAAAAAAAGCCCCCTTGTGACACTTCACAATTCAGGCGTCTCCTCAATAACCGTCAGGGTCCCCAGAAACCCTCTGGCTCACGTTCAGCCCAGATCATTTAAGGTAGAGTAGAGGAGGAGTGTGGCGTCAAAAGAAAATATATCTCCCTAGCTAGAGAAAGAGAAGCAAAGCCAAATGGGCCTTGGGTGTGGGGCTGAGAACCCTGACTTTCACAGGGATGGTGGCCAGTGCCTCTCAGTGAGCGACGTTTTTCAGACTAAGAGAAGGAAGGAAGTGGAAGGCAAGTGATTTATGCGAGGGGAAGAAACCTAATTTTAGGGTTTTTCTTGATTTCCTGATCTCTTCTTTGGCTGGGAATCATGGGAGTGGGTGGGACTGACTGACAACCACTGTCCGGGGTGCCAAGGGCCCAGGTGAGGGTGAAGGTGCCCCGTTTTTACAGTCCCAGCTGTGATAGATCGTGGCAGTTTTCACACACCTGCTGACTTGGGACTTCCTCCCACATGGCAACGGGCTGGAGATGTGTGCACCTCAAAGAGACTACAGCCAGGGCCAGGTGACCGAGACCCTGCCTGCCTGACCTCTGACATGAGGGCCAGGGTCACCATTCCTCCACAATGTATTTTTGGGACTGAGTTTGTTGACAAGATGGTCTTAGCATCTTGACAGTGCACAGGCTGTCTGCAGCGATGGCCCAGGAAGAGCTGGGCCGCAGTGCTGGGGCTGGCCTCTCCTTGCTCCTCAGCCCTCACCTTTTACTCACCAGAGCCAAGCATGTCATCTGCACTCAGCTCCACTTTGACACCCAGACATGCAGGGCTCTGCGAACGCTCCGGTTCTGGGATTTCGTATTTGAGTTTGATCAGCACCTCAGTACACATGCAGCGAAAGTTCATCCCTTTCATGCAGAACCCTCCTCCAGCCCACCAAGCCTTAAGATGTCATTTTCCTTATCCTTGCTTTCCTTCTACAAAAAGAGACGGAGGGACCAGGCAGGGGTGGCGGGGATAAAGGGGTAAACTGTCAGGAATCTTCACAGCATGTCAGAAGTCCTAGGTTTTGGATCTTGCCCTGAAAATAATACCTATACCTTAGATAAGACTTCGCCACTGTGTGGTCCTCAATTTCTTCATCTCCAGAGTAACCTGGGTGACCTCTGAGGTCTCCCAAATTCCGTAATTCCCTAAGCCCTATCTTGCTGTTTGCCATCTTTGGACACATTGCAATCACCACCCTCTCTGGACTCTCCAACAAGAGGGTTTCTTCTCTCGCAAAGCGGGGAGGCATGAGGGAAGACAGACGACTCCCTGCAACTGCCACGTGCTCCCCAGGGATGAACGGGCCTGGGTCCCAGGCAGCCAGACGGCACCTTTTCAGGAGCACTCAATCTGATGGTCAGATTACCCCAGCGGGCAGCATCCAGCCCTAAACGGATCCTGCTGCTCAGGGCGGCGGACGCAGCTGACGGAGAGAGGCAGACACCAGGCAGCTGGGGAAGCAGACGTCCTGCCTAAGGAGCGGCTTTACGCATTGCTGGAGCAGCCCTCAAATTGGCTCCTAATTACATCAGCTGGCTTTTCATTGGGGGTGCTTTTAGGGGAAAGTAAAACGCAGAGTTATTATCTGTCAAATCCAGTCTGTGTCACCTGCCCCCCTTCTCTCTTCTGGAGCTTCCTGGAAGCACACGGCTTTAGATCTGTGGTTCTGGTATCGCCCAAGGCCAAGCGGGTCTGGGCCCTGGTGTTTCTCAAAGCCAAGGCCTTTGGAGCTCAGCAGCTCTCTCAGCCACGCAAAATTAAAGCATAGCGAGTGCTATCTGTCAGGCTCAGCACAGCTCCAAACGTCTCTACCTTTGTAGGAATAATCTTTCTGCTTAGTATTTATTATTATTTTTAAAGTTCTTTAGACAGGGTCAATCCAAGAGTCAAACCCGGCCCCTTCCCCCGTCTGTGTTTTTTATTTCCAACCACTCCTATTCCGCATAAAAGCAGCCAGGATCCTGCAAATGCAGAGGTAGGTGGGTCGACAGGCAGGTAGGTAGGTGGCGGCAGAGCCAGAGTTAGAAGCCAGCTCTGCTGTTTCCTAGGTCCACTTTCTATTTCCTCTTTCTCCCACTTAGCTCTTTCTACACCGCCACCCCAGATCCCAGCCCACAGCCATTCCCAGGCAATCGTCCAGATTACGTTCCTGGGAGATGCTGGTCCTCGAACCCCAGGCTGACTCCATTCCTGCTCTGCGGTCCAGGGCCTCGGCACCAACCTGGGGTCCAAGATATTGACACAGGACACTTACGAGACCCAGGGGTGGGGGCTGGCAGGCGTATCCTGCCCTCCTCTGACTCTCGCTGCCCCTCTTCTTGGGCACCATGGCTTGGCAGAGCGAATTAACTCAGCCCTGGCCAAACAGGTGGGCATGGAGGGACGAGGCTGGTGTCAGTCACGGGGAAAGGCTCTGGGAGAGGACGGTTGTCTATCAGGTGACAGCTCTGGGCTGGGAGGAGATTTTCTTCCCAGAGATGCTGCCAGGCCCAGAAAGGAACGTAAGGAGACAGTTGAGGGGTGGGGCCAGGAGATCCGGGAGTGAAGTCATTCAGACAGGTACAGCTCCTTCCCAAATACGCCTTCTCTCCTAGACGCTGCGTGGTGTTGAAGACTGAGCTGGACTTGAGGTCCAGTCCTGCCTCCACTGTCTGCTGGCCTGTGACCTCGGGGTGCCCCTTCACCTCTGAGCCCTCGGCTCCCTCTGCTGTAGAACGGGGACCTCTCCTGCCCATCTCACAGGACTACTACAAGAAGAAGCAAATCGGACTACAAGAGCTCAGCGCGGCCCCCATCACAAGTGCAAAATTGCTCTTGCAATTGACATCAGTATTCTGGGGACAGCAAATTGGCACCAACTCCCCACAGTGCCACAAAGTCCCTGGGTTATCTAAGCCTTCTTGAGGTACTTGCTTCCAGTAAAAAAAAAAAAAAAATGAAATAGCTCAAGCTTGTCATTCTAGAGACACAGACTAAAGACTCTGACTTAAAGGACAAGAACACGTTGCAAGAAGCCTGCCTGCCGGCCTTCTCCGGTGACCGTCCCACACGCTGGCACTCTCCCTAGGAAAACTCGCTCGCAGCAGCGGCTCCCGGGCAGGGGCAGAAGCATAGTTGTTGCTGACACACAGATTGCGAGGTTGGCTCCGACCCATCTCGGCACTTCACGCTATCAATCTCTCACCATTGGGAACACAATGCAGCGCGGTGTTTTTTCCAGTAGAAAAGGACCCAAATGATAGTAATTTTTAACTGCCTGTTCATCTAGCTCTCGGGTCAAGGAGAGCTACTTCTCTTTTCCAAGATGGGCTGAGAATTCCCCTGCCGTTCACCCACATGTCCTTCCTGGGTGCAGGGGGGAGGAAGGTTTCTAGGGAGAGGTTGGGCACAGGAAAACAAAGCTTTGTTTCTGCACAAGCACAACTCTTACTGTTCTCTCCGTACTCGGAACGTAGCTGTCTGGGGTGGAGGAGGTAGCTAGCAAAAGTGTTTTCTGTGAACATGTGAAACCCATAATACACAGTGATTGAGGGTCTGTGCCACAGTCTTAGTGGGGAGTGGGGAGGTCCCCAAATTACACACCATCTGCACCCTGGCCTGGGTTATATGCACTTCCCTATCTGTTCTTTGGGGAGTACGTTTTAGAAACTTAAAAAATAAATCTTAGCTCTAAAGGGCACGTGTGCAGAAGCTGTCCCCACCCCGCTTCTACCTGGCTGTGGAGACACACTGCCGCCTCCCCCTCCCCCACGCTTTTATTTTGTGTGTGTGTTTTAGTTTAAATCCATAAGGTAATTGGTTTTCTGCAGGGCTAACTGCATTTCCCCAATTTAATTTGCAGGAGCCATTACAGCGCTCGCTGTCCTCCAGATTGGATTACCGGCCTCTCCGAGGCTGCTGTATTCCGAGCCACAAAGCAGGGCCCGGCCCCGTAACCTGATTACCTGAGCAGCGGAACTTCTTGCTCTTGATCTGGCTGATGCGCTTGTTGGCCAGCCGGCGCGGGCTGCTGCAGCGGGCCCCGCTTGTCTCGATGGGGTTGTCCTGGAGGTAGTCGGCCAGCCACTTCAAGTGGCAGTCGCACACAAACGGGTTTTGGGCTAAGTGGCTGCGGGAGGGACGGGACCGTTAATCAGGAGTGACCCACGGGGCCTCGCTCCATCACCACCCTGCCTGGTGCTGGGTCCCGGCGATCCGTTGCTGGTCCACCCCCCACTCGCCCCAGGAGGCCTGGCGGGTGCTGCTTTCACAGGGGTCTCGAAGAGAGGGCCTGAGGCCTGCTGTCTGCAAAAGACAGTCGCAGATGCAGCTCGTGTCTGGTCTGGAGAATCTGTCTCCCAGCTCTTCCCACGTAGGGCAGGATCTACCACCGACTGCCTCTCCTCTCACCCACGCCAATTCTGACGGGCCGGGCAAGTCGCAGGCTTAGTTTACACTTCGGGTAGAATGTATTTTATTTCTCCAAGCTCAGTGATACCAGGCACATAAAGCAGCTGGCATGGGGCCTGGCATATGGTGGGTGTTCCATATATAGCAGTGGTATTGTTGTAATTAGCCTCATCATCATGAGAGCACCGTGGGCCTCGCTTTCCCCGGCTGAGTAAGAAACACTCCGCAAAGCACCGAACACGGGGCTTGGCACGTGGTCGGTGCTCACTACCCAGCAGCTGCTCTGACTGCGTATCGGTTCCTGTCTCTGGCTGCAGGGGCAGTAAGTACCAGACGACTTACAGGGTCTCCAGAAGCCCCCAGGCTCACTGCAGGCCTGGGGCTGAGATCTAAGCCTAATGCTAGAATCATCAAAAACTGGGCTGAGATCTGTACTCAGATGTCATATATTTAACTGAAATATTTATGAACATCTGCAGTGTTTGGAAGTGAGGAAATACATCCCAAGTAGAGAGATGAAACATTCCAAGAGTGCCCATATCAGAGGCTTGGTTTTGCAGGGTGCAGGGGGATTGCGGATTGGCAGGAATGGGTCATCAGCAGAGATGGAGCTGCTCAGAATACAGTGGCCACGGTGGTTACCAGTGTGGCTCAGGAGTGTCTCTGTCTGGATTCAAATCCTGTTCCTTACTAGCTGTGTGACCTTGAGTAAGTTACCTAACCTTTCTGTGCCTTGGTTTCCTCACATATGAACTGGGGATAATGACAGCTTCTGCCAAATAGAGTGGTTGTGAGCGTAATGGTTTTATTAATAAATAAATAGGGCAAGTACTCAGCACAGTGTCAAGCACTGTGTAAGTGCTCAGTACGGGGTAAGCTATTATTATTTTTATTATTCTAGCCTCACTGCAGGCTCTAGAACTCCTCCTGGATGCCCTCATTCTGCCTTCATTTGGGCGTTCTCCATGATGGGCATTCGGGGTCTCCTGCTGCCCGGGCACCCACTGGCACTCCCGGCAGCATACTCACAGAGTCTGGATGGACTGCAGAGGGGCGAAGAGCCCCTTGCTGATGGTCTGCAGCTTGTTGTCATACAGGGAGAGCAAGGTGAGGTCCTGCAGGTCCTGAAAGGTGTTCACCCGCAGGCAGTTGATCTTGTTGGCATTGAGGAGGCTGCAAGCAGAAGAGAGGCTGGTGATTCACTCACCCTGGTAATCACCCGCGGGGCAAGGGCCGCATCTGCGGGGGTGGGCTGCAAAGCTCCCATCGCTCATCCCTGCAGCCCTGAGCTCTCGCCATGGAACACAGAAGACAGGGAGCTGCATTCCTGTGGCTACTGAAACCCCACACACAGCTGGGCACTCGCACACACTGTCACCATGGACACTGTAGCACACACCGCTATCACCTTTGCACCCATGACTTGGAAGGAAGACCTGAAATGGCAACCCGTGGGCTTCACTGTCTGCTTTAGAATTCAGAGCGTTCAGGAATTGAAAAGGAAAAAACGTCATCTGGCATAATGGTTTGAAAGCTCTGGTTGACTGACTAAGGGCCGTTTGAGTCAGAAAATTCCTTAGCGTTCTTTTGCATCACTGATCTCGTTGGAAACCTGATGAAAGTTACAGGTTATCCTCCTGGAAAAAAGGCATCCGTGTGTAGACACGTGTGATTTGACCTCTGCCCTTTCCCCAACCTAATCCTAACCCCACTTACTCCCCTTCGGTCCCACCACTGCTTTTTTGTTCCTCAGACACACCATGAGTGTTTCTGCCAAGGTCCTCGGAGCACCCTCTTCACCCTCTTTCAGCAAGGTCGGCTGCTCCCCCACTGCATGGCAGCTCGCACGCCGCCTCCTCGGAGAGGCCCGCTCTGACTGCCTCATCGACAGGCCCTGTTGTTGCGTCTCACGCCCCCACTCTGTCTCCCTCCTGGCACTCATCTCGATTTGCGATCATAGGATATTTGTCTAGCATTTGCTTTCGCATGAGACTAAAAGCTCCACCATGGCATAAATGACAACTGTTTTTTTCCTGTTTATTCTTAGTGCTCATTCCTTATGAAGACCCAACTCCATATGCAACCTTGGGGGTCTCACTCCTCTAAGGTGCCCCCGATCCCTCAGGATCAGCCTTCCTATCCACAAGGGACCCATTCTGCTGTGTTTTTAGCTCTCCAGACCCTCCTCCAACTGTCCCCCAAAAAGTGTCACAGGCAGCTGCCCTCTGGGTTAGCAGAGAGGACGCTGTAAGGGTTGCAAAGACTTTTCCAGGGTGGGTCGGGCAAGTCAAGCGAACTTAGGTCCCAAGAATTCCTTTACTGATCTCAGACGGACCAGTTGTGCCCTTGAAACCGGCGCAGAATCCTTTCTTACCCCCTCTTGAATGAAAGTGGGATGAAGGAGGAACTAAACTAACAAGCACAAACGTTGAATTAAAAAAACGTTTATGCTCAAGGCTGGCTCAGAGCTTCCCCGGTGGGGAACGACCCACGCCATGTGAAACCGCCTGGCTCGCCTCGGGAGTCTCTTGACACCGGGACCCGGGGGGACTTCAGCCGGCAACAGTGGGGCTGCCCATGGCGCTAAATCATCCGAGCCACCTCTCCCGTGCTGCAGGCCCCCCGTGCACCCCGCGTGCAGGCAGGCAGCTGTGGCGGTGACACGTGGAAGAAGAACTGCCTGTTTAATCAGGCTAATAATGGGCACGGTCCCCAGGGTTCACACAGATGTCCTCCTGCCACACAACAGAAAAAAGGCTCATGCTGCTAGAATACGTCCTGTATTTTCCGGAGCGCTTTCCTGACATCCCATTATTGTCACAGAAATCGGGGCAGATGGGCAGAGCCAGCCTCACAGGTTACAGGTGAGGAAACCGAGGCTGAGCATGGCAGGCTTGTTCAAGGTCACACATGTTTCCAGGGCGCATGCTGGAAGTGGTTAGGATAATCTGGGTCTCCAGAGGACTGTTTCTTCTTTGTGAATGTCTTATCTACCTGCCCACCTGCCTATCCTCTTTGCAACATTTTGCCCAAGAATTTCCTGTGCTTTGCGTATTAAATCATAGTCAAGTTCAGTCTATTTGAGGTAGGGGGTGGGGAAGACAAAGAAATAGACTATAGAGCTGAGAAGCTGGGAGAAAGGTTAGAGGACCCCACAGGGCCAAGCAGAACACACACAGACACACACACACACACACACACACACAGAGGTTTTGGTTCATCTACCAAAAAATGTACATGGCAAATGATTTGTTCCAACCCTTGATATTCAAGGCTTTCTGAGCGCAGCATCTAATTAGGAAATGTTGAATTATTCAGTACGGATCAGGACAGAGGTACTTATCAGAGGTACCTGAGGATAGAGTCCTTCTTTACGACATACTGCAACATGCCACGTGCGAATCTGTGCATTCAGCCCTTCCTCTGTTTCAAAAGTCGGGAAGTTTCATATATCCCTCCCCCTAGATTTTTCTCTTAAAAAACACAATTCAGACACTTAGGCAACACTGGGTCCATTGGAGGCAGCGATGTGGTGGCTGCTCCCGTTAGATACGACCTAATGCTCTCTGTTTGCCACAGTCCTCACTATTCCCTACTGAGCACCCTTCACGAGTTTATTTCACGTTCCTCGCCAGAGTAGACATTTAGATTTGAGACCCCAGTGCAGATTCATGAGCCCAGTTGTAGTGCTTGGTTCTGGGGAGTGTTAGACACTGGACAAGGAGGATGGCCGTGGGGAGAGAGAACATAGGCCTGCCTTGAAAGGACATCCAAACTGAGTGCCACCCTGGCAACCTTCCTCACTCATCAGACCTTTCTAGGCTTCTGTTTCTCATCCAGATCCTTCTTTGTTTCCTGTTGCTCCTGGGTCTCTCAGCATGGGATGTTGTTTCAAAGACATAAGGCATCAAAACAACCCAGGCTGGCAGAATTACTAGGCACAGATAGCCCAAGGTGTAGAGCTTGTAAAGCATGGAGTGAAAGAAAATGCAAAAGGGCAGAGCCTCCTGGTCACTCATTCTCTCCCAGGATGGTCGGCCTGCCTCGGGCGAGGCGTGTAGGTGCAGGAAGCGATAAAATTAAGCTGCTTATCCAGAATTAGATGCTGAGGACGGTCTCACTGATTGCCAGCATCAGCAAGATCTAACAGCCTGTCCCTCTGTCCTCTCTCCTTGGGGAGGAAGGCTGCCAGCTACTCGGCTCAGCCTGGCTTCCATGAAAGGAGCTCTGAGCTGTCCGGTACAGGGACAAGAGTTGGAGGGGAATTTAAACAGTGCCATATTTTGGAGCAAACAGGGAGTAAACAACTATATGCAATGGGGCTCGGCAATTCTGTATGAAGTCCTGAACACAGGCCTCCCTCTGTCACCAGAGGGACTGATTCTCCTTCTTCGTAGCAGAGACTCTAGGATGCTTGATCTGTCTTGGTTCACCCCCTTTGAGGAGCAGTGGGGTAACTGCTGTGTGAAATGATGATAAGAACGCAGCATTTGCTCTGGAAATGACGTCTTTGTGTGTAGGCCTGTGCCAAGCATTTTACAAAGCACTTTCCAGGCACTGTCTTGTGCACTGTTATTATCTTTGTTATTCTGATGAAGAAACTGAGGTTCAGAGTGGTGACGACTTGATCAAGGTCCTCCAGCAGTAAGTAAAGCTCCAGCCTGTCTGATTCCAAAGCTTATCTCTTATCCATTATGTAAAATCGACGGTCTCTCTTCCATGTTCACTGTCTGGAGAGTGGCTATTTTTGCTGGCCTTTGGATGTACCTGAGCATGCTTCAGGTAGACAAAGGTCTGGCTGGGTCTGGAAGACTTTGTTTGCCTCCTGGGGGCATAGAGGCATCAGAAGTCCTACTGACTCTTGGGGAGGAGTCTCAGCTTGGGATGCTCATGCTCACCAAACTTTTCCTGGTACAAGCTGGCAGGTTCTTTCCTGAGTGGCTCGTACCTACACAAAGCAGGGCTTCTACCTTCAGAGATCAATGACTAAATGCTGATGCGGGAGCTGGAATGCCTGGCTCTGTGCTCCCCTTCCCTGAATTTTTACTATATTCTGGGCAGGTCAGAAGACAATGATGAGACAGAGACAATAGCAATAGCATGCAAGGTGGGATGTTCCAGGTTGCGTCATCCAAGAGTCTGCCTGGTACTCAAACTGAAAACTTTGACGACCCAACTAGACCTCAGTCTAATCTTCTGTTGGATCCAGTGAGTCAGGTGGTTGGGGGCATATGTGTTCATAAACATTTCCCCAGAAGCAGATCCAACTATCTTGGGGTCACCTGCTCCCAGATCCGCCTCTCAAAGGAGCCTCAGAAGTCATATAAATAAAAAGAGATGATAAGAGCAGGTGAACAGCAGGGGTCACGTGACCTAACAGGTAATGCGTGCTACACACTACATGTGGCCAGGCACTTGCCAAGCACTTTACAAATATCAATTTGTTTAATCTCCCAACAGTCCTACAAGGTAAATACTATCTCCCTTTGACAGGTGACACTTCTGGGACTCAGAGTGCTTACATAACTTTGACCAAAGTTCCACAACCAGTGAGTGGTAGCTTACTATTTGGACCCATGCTAACACAGTCCAAAGACTGCTCCCAGCAATGTTACCCTGACATCCAGTGCTCTCTCACTAAGGGACCGTGGGAGTCACCTGATGCTTGCGGGAGGAGGTAGAGGCACCCTCTTTGTGGCTACTCCCATCAACTCAGAGTTGATTTTACAATAAAACACAACAAAAAGAGCCATGTTCCCGTCAGAGGAAATTAAGGAGAGTGGCGCATTCAAGAGTGGGAGTACGTGTACAGCGCCTTCTAAATTTATTTCCAAGTGTGAGCTCTGGGAGGCCCTCTGCCACCCCTCTTCTCGGAGCACTTTCGGCTGCCACATATGTTCCATGTCAAGAGGTATTAGCACTCAGCCCATCGACTAACCAACAGAACTGCGCTGCTGAGAGATAATCCTTTCCAGGAGCTGTTGCCTTCAGAAGAAGCAAGGCCAGAAACAGAAGCCACGGAGAGTCACCGAGCTGGAGCTCGAGGGGGACAACGAAATGCTCGAGTTGGGGCTAAGGGCTCCCGTGGCTCAAGTCTTGCTGCTAGAGGACGGGGACCGGCTCGGGCAGAACAGGCCCGGGTGTCCTTGCCCCTCGTGGTAAGTAGCGTGCAGCTTCGTTCGTTCAGGGTCCAGGTCGCGTGGGGAGATGGCCCTCAGGAGGAAAACGAGGTCCACTGGGATCTATAAAAAGGACCCACCATGCCCAGCATCCAGAGAAAGGCCAATGGGGCGGAAGACCCTTGAGCCCCACCGGGAGTCGCTGCCCCTGCTCAGGTCCGCTCCTCAGCGATGAATGCCCCTCTCAGGCCTTTGCTGCAGGGTTTGGAAAATACACACATCTGGAGTCAGGCTTCAGGATAAATTGCATCAGAATCACCTTGGCAACTCCGGCGACTCATATGTTGATTCAGGGCCCAGAGCTATTATTCGGGTGGTATTTACATTCTCCACACCTGACTGGGGGTCTGTGGGAGACCCTGGTCATGTTATGTTACTCCACCCACTTCTATGATGTTTGTCTGGAAATGCTGAAAGCATTTTCCAAACTCCGGAGCGCAAGGTCTTCTCAGAGAGCTGTGCCAAGGAAGAGTGCATGGCCCTTTCCAGGACAATGGACGGAGGTTCTTTCAGGAAAGGCCCCGGAATAGGAAGACGGGCCCAGGCTCCGGCCAAGAGGGATGCTTCGTGGACCTCCTTTTACGAAAGCAGGGCAGAGCAGTTTCTGCTCCGTAATCACTCAGATGCAGATATGTGGGCAGAGAAAGATGGCACCAACAGCCATCTGGTTCCTCAAGTAGAAGAATAACGTTTTAAAAAGGGGTTATAAAAGCTCTTTGGTTATTTTTTATAAAGAAGTACTGTGTGTGTTGCTGGAAGTATTTACCACCACGACACATTGGCATGAACTATCAGGGAGGACGCCAATTAGAGGAGCTATTCTAGATCCCTGGCTAGGCTGCAGGATATAGAGACAAACCTCCCTCATTACGATCCCTTCCTTCTTTTTTATTTTTCTAGAATTATCCCTCTGTCGTCCTGAATTTCTTTATCCATTAGTTGTAATAAGGACAACTCTCTCACTTTAGAACATTACGTTCTCATCCTTCCCCTGTGAAATATGGAGATTAACTTTGACCTTCAGCAGTCTCCTGAGGCCCGATGCGGGGAGGAACCTAGTGAAGCCTGGTGTTGTGATACTGAGGAACTCTGACCCTGCCCAGAATCTCATGTGTGCCTGTGGACGGGCGCTCGGGGCCACATCACGCCAAACACAGAGGAGACAGGAGGAGTCCTCCTAGTCCCAAGCAGGGGCAAAGATGACTCTTCCCTTCTCTTCTGATAATGACTGCATGGCTTGTCAAAGGCCGTGGGTTGTCATGGTGATGCCTGATGCCAGGGAAACTGTGCACGCAGCAACGCCATCAGGTGGCCTGTCTGAAACACAAGACTTTCTTCTACTTCAGAGACACAGGAGTGTCCTAGAATGGGGTGCAAGCAGGTGGGTTCCCTAAGGGAGTCAGAGGAAAGCTGAGATTCCAAGAGACCGGAGAGGGAGAGGCGTTCCCCGGGTATCAGAACAAGCGACCTTATCTGTTGTGGCTAGGTGTGCCCCTTCCTTTCCCAGATGACTATTACGGTGGTCGCTTTCCTATCTGATTGCCGCCTGGTTACTAATCTGTTCTTTAAGAGGGTGAACCATTCGCTCAATGACCAGGCATGGAGGGATGAGAATTTAAGTCTCCCCAAGGGTTTAAGTCTCTCCCTAAGGGTTCCTTAGCATGTGCCAGGTACACAGGAGAGCGAGGCACCTCTCTCTCAAGAACCCGTCACCACCTTAGTCTGCTTCCTTCCACTGCTGGAGACATTCTCACGTCCCACCTCAACTGAGTCTCTAAAGACAAGCAGCGCCGTGGTCACCCTCCCGCGGGGCTGAGGGCAGACCCCAGGGGTGTGACGACAAGGAACCAGTTCAAGTTCCTTGGAGACAGCAGCCACGACTTACAGCGAGGCGTGATGCGAGGAGCTGACTGATACTTCGCAGCCCCTTCTCCCCGGCTTGAGTTCCGCCCGTAAGGAATTCTTGTCCTGCATGTCACAAGAGACCAGCCTGTGACTGGGGGAAGCAGAAGTCTCTGGAAGGATGTGCTTGGCTAAGGGCATGGACTCCAGAGTCAGCCTGTCCAGGTTCCAAACGTGGCTCCATCACTGACATGCTGAGTGACAACGGCCAAGTCACTTAACCCTCAGTTTCCACATCTGTAAAATGGACCTTTCAACAATATCTTCCTCTTCGTGTTGTAAAGATAAAATGGGATGATGTATGTGAAGTTGCTCAGCACAGATCCCAGAGCGTAGTAAGTACTCGATAAGCGTTACCTGCTATTGTTAGCAGCAGTAATGAGGAGTCCCTGTGAAACAGCTGGCGAGGGGAAGGGAGCCACAGGGAGTGAAGTTTTGCTCACTGCTCTGTAACTGGCACGTTGCTTGGCAAACTCCAAGAGCCTCAAATGGTCTTGTCTGCCTTCCAAGAAAATTAAACAACAGGTTCCTCAGTTGTCTTAACTTATTCCAGCACGAAGACAGTCTGGTTTGGTTTAGGATATCCTGGAGCGAGTTTAAGCTTCCACCTCAAATGACTGCCCTGTCCACTTGAGTGACTTCCCTATGCATGCCATGCAGTCGATGAGCACTAAATGAACCCTCTTTATTCCCTGGGGGGCAGCTGTAACTGCGCAGCTTGCAGCTGTCCGTCAGAGGAGGAAATGACAGCCCCTAGGTACACAATGACTGTGCTTCCTGCTTCAGGAAGGATGGACCTCTGGGCTTCAAGCGAGGGATCCAGGGGCAGATCGGCGGCTGCCCACCCAGGATCACCATCTCCGCAGAGGGCCCAGGGCCCTGGGTGGGCAGCCAGTGGAGAGGAGCAAGACATTTGCTCTGAGCTTCCAGTGAGGAGGAAGATAAGGTCACTTCTCTGGTGATCCAGCGGTTCCCATCCCTAGATTGGGATCACATGCCCAGTAATGCGTCCTGTTCTCACCCTGAGTTTTTGAGATGCTTCCCTGTGGGATATTTCAGTTCTAGACACACTCCCTAGCGTTTAAATGGGCACCCAACTCACTCACTAGCAGCCAGTGTTAGGGAGGGAAGCGGACACACTACCTTTGCGTCCCCAAAGACAGTAAGGGTTGCTTGTGATAAACAATGAATGTGCGTTTACACAATCAATGGCTGCAGGAACTGAACCTGTTTAGGATTAATTACAGGGAAGTATAGTAGCTATTTCAAACATTTGAAGACAATGATAACAGGCTTTTCGGAGTTTCCCGGAAGCCACTACTGACGTTTAGTATAAAAAAGAGCTTTCTAACCTTCTAATGACGCAGTGGGGACTTATCGCAGCAACCATCAGCAAGTGAGTGACCGGAGGATTTGTCTGTGAGTGGGAGGAGTTTCTGTCCTAGCTGGTAGGAGGCTGTGCTTGGAGCCCTGAAGTTTCTTTCAACTCTAAGACTTTGGAACTTAAAGGGGGTACCTCTTGTAAGGCTCAGGACAGGCTGCCATGTCTAGGGGGCATCTCCCAGCACTGCTGAAGACTTGTCCACATAGACCCACTTGCTGCAGCCTTTGAGAAACTCAGGTATTCTACAGAGAAGGGTCAGGAGTTCTGGCCATTTGCCCAAAGGAACACGCCAAGAAAACCACCCCAGGGGAGCTGGCTGGGTACCTACAGGAATGGGCAAGTGTGGTGGGACGGCTGAATAGTCCAGAGACATGGGGGAAGGAGAGAGGCAGGCAGGACCCCCAACTTCGATGTACCCACTTTATTACTGGCAGCATCGCAAGTGCCAGAAAGGAAACGTCCAGGACCACTTTGTGCAGCAGAGACAGCTCCGTTTTTGTACCAATAATTTGAGGGCTGGAGTGAGAAGAAAAAATACAAACCTCTCACAAAAAACCTTTGAGTCAAAGGAGAGGAAATTACCCAGACTACCAGGGTATTCTAATCAGAGCCTTCTTATCAGAGTGTCTCCAGTCTAACAGGGAGAAATCCAATCTGCGGCAGGCTGAACGCTAAATTAGATCTAATCGCGACCTGCCTTCCAACTGCCCAACAGCAGGTCAAAACCCAATGACGGCTACTCGAGCCCTGGTTGCTGGTTCTTTCTGGAAAGTCAGGCTGCCTGACTTGTGTCAACTCTTGGTCTCGAGGGAGGGGAGATGCTTTGTTTTTATCCCAGCTACTCAATTCCATCTGCTCGAAATGGTGATACTAAACTGGAGTTGACTTCCCAACCCATGCGAAGTGTAGTTCTGTGAACCTCACCATTCTGTCAGTTCAGAGATGAAATACGTTTCTTTTTCTTAAAAAAAAAAAGCATTCACAGAATCGTTGACACACGCCACGCACTGGGCCAGGCACTCTGATGCACACCCTGTGTTTCTTTCGTGGGTGTAAGGGCATTTTCTTTCCCACACGCAAACACACATTGTACAAGGACATTCACACCAGCCTGGTGGAATGCAACACTCCTAAATCTACCTCAAGGTGGATGCTTTTGTTACTCTTCTTTCGGGGGATTAATAGCTACAGTTAACCAGCCTTATGGTGGTGGTTATAACTTACAGTTTCTTTGCTACAAGCAAAGAACACCATCTGTGAAACACCCAGTTCCCTGCAGAGCCCTGGCATGTCCTTCTAACAAATAGCCGTAAAGGCCCCGTGAGGGCTGGGACCTGTGAACACAGATATGTCCACACAGAGACACACAGAGTGAGATACACGTGGAGACAGAGACGGGGGGAGATATAGAGAAAAACGTGAGATTTTCCCTGCTCTTGCTTAAAGTAAGTCTGACTACTGCGATGATGGATCTGCTGCCTGGAAACCTGCTGGGCTTCTCATCCCACCATGATTCACGTTGCTATGTTGTTTCGGGAGAATCTGTCCAGGATTGAGTCTTAAAGGACAGGGGAAGGGTAGAGAGGAAGGATGTGTGAAGGAAGGGCTGGAGGAAAAATCTCACCACTTCTTTCTTGAAGAGTCCTTCCAGCGTGGAGCTGGGACACATTTTTTTCTTAAATATGCATTTACAGAATCTTTGATACAAGCCGTGCACCATGCTAGGCACCTTCTGCCTCTCCTTAACGTGTGCAAAGCCATTTTCCTTCTCGTGAGCAAACACACAGACTATAAAAAAACCATTCACACCAGCCTGGCAGAATGTAAGGTGCCCAAGGGATTTAGGCATTGGGCATCACGATGTGCTGTCCATTTTCCTCTCTCCCACTTTGCTCCTGTGCCTCCCACTCTTTTAGACGCCCAGCTTGACCACTGGGCCTGCAAACTCACACTGAGGCTCCTCTAACCTGCATACGGGAGGCAGGGAGGCCCTAGGCCTCCTCTTCACTGCCTGTGACTTGGAGGTGATTTTAAAGACACACACACACACACACACACACACACACACATCTACACACCTCTGTGAACATACATCATATGCTATTCGGGGGGCTGGGAGTCATCTGAACCACACCATCATGAACATTCTATACCAGTTTCCACAGCTGTTTTGCTGTGTGACTGATGGAGAGTCATTTCCCTCTCTGAGACTTGGTATTCTCCATTGCTCACAGGATACTCAAGAGTAGTTACAAATACCCACAGGAACTGTGACGGTCACAGAGCAAACGTGTGCGTATCTACACACACATACACTCCCACCTCCACAGTCCGTGTGCGTAGACACTACAGCTGCCTGATCACAAACCAGAGATGATTCTCCTCTGATCACAAAACCTTAAAATATGGTATGAGCTGAATTCCTTTCCTTCCTTCTCTATGTCAGAGTTCAATTATCTTCTTCAAACATTTAAGCTCAAATGACCAGAATGAAATAAATGTAAACAAATAATCCCGGAGTTTAAAATTCGAGGCAACAACTCTTCCTTTAAATTAAGTAAACACTTCCCTCCTCATTCGTATCTTACCCAGATAGAGTCACACTGGTGACTGTGCTCTCTGTGTTTATTTCACCCCGCCCCCACTCCCCTTCAAGGTCACATGTCTATCAGCAGCTCTGTCTCAGCTTTAGTGCTGGAATCTGGTGTGCGCATGTTTTCTTTGCACACTTTTGCAAGACGTTCCCCCTCGCCTCCGGGAGTCAACTCTTTCCTGATTTCTAGCCCCAAACCTGTGCTTAGTAATTCATGGCCGGGCCAGGGTCCTGAGCTGTATCACGTAGGTTTGCGCACATTGACCTTGGCCTCCCTCTGCCAGATCCCTGGCTCTCCTTTCACAAACAAAAAGGAGATGGCGGGGGAGGGGAGACAGCTCAGATTTCTTTTCTTTTTTTCTGCTTTCGGTGTACATAAAGTCAAAAGAACTCTCCAGGCCATGGCTCAAAGTTTCCAGGTCAGAGCCTGCAAACAGTCCCAGAGACACAAACAGGGACAAAGTTCCTACTCACAGCAGCTGTAGGGACACCAGCCCATCGAACAGTCCCTTGGCAATCTCGGTGATCTTGTTCCCATAGAGCACCCTGGAAGAGAGAAGACAGCAGTCACCATGGATGTGAGACCATTGGAACCCACCCGTGTAGGGGGCTGTCACCTTGGCCAATTCTGGGTGTGGGATCTCAGGACACCCACTTGCCCAGCCTGCTGGATCCCTTTCCTCATCAGCGAGGCAGAGGCGGGCCAGGGCAGCCAGGGGCTGGAGGAACGGGCTCCACCATCCTAGGTGGTCCAGCCTGATACATAATCCATGACAGGAAGAAGCGGTCTCTTTGTGGTGTCTCCCTGAGCTGCTAACGTGACTCACACCCAGGCAATAAATAAGCCGTGACGGAGGCCGGCCCTGTCTTCAGTGGGTATTGATCAGGTTGAGCCCAGCCTATCGAACGTTTCCTTTTAATATCCCATTGCATCTGAGGAATTCCTGAGCCGAGTCCTTTAATCATCCATCTAGACCGGGCTTTGGGCATCTGAGGTCACCTCCAGATGGCTCAGGGACTGCTGAGTCAAGGACTGGCTCTTAGGAGAAACTCGGGAGCTTTGCGGTGTCTGCGTGAGGGTGGCTTCTGCTTCCCTCCCCTTTTCCTGTCCTTTGATTCCAGGAGCCCAGGAACTCAGAGCCCTCCTGCCCCTGTCTTTCAGGCCTGTAGCGTCCCTCACACAGGTGTGTCTCCTGTTCACGGCCTCGTCTTCGGTGTCTTGAGAGGCCTGGGGAAGATGTCGACTGGGTCTCCCTCCCCAGGGCCCAGTGGTTCCCTGTGCCCAGACCTTCTTGGTCCTCAGCACAGGCACTGGGGGCTCTGCCGGTCTCTCTGCTCCCATCCACAGCACAGACTGCGCTGTCTTTTGGGTCCTGCCTCCTCCGCGCCAGGAACTGAACTAAGGGGGTGGTGTGTGTGTGTTAAGTCCCCTATTGGGCCCCGAGGGGCACTGAACGAATGCAATATCCAATTCTCACTTGGATCGCAAATCCAGGCTGTTACCCTTCTTTGAGGAGACAAAATATTAGGATGCGGAAATGGTAAATGGAGCCATAAACCAACCCCCCCCACTTCCAGACACCACTGGGAGTGAAGAGCGAACGTCCCACCAGCCTGCGGGTGTGTTTCATTAATGTTTCAACAAATTAATGACTAAATAAAAGTCAGCATGATGGCTCAGGCTCACATTTGTAATTCATATTAATGCCTTACTGCTCACTGTGCCAAATGTAGTAATGTCACTGTCTGCCCGTCTCCGCTGATGTCATAGCTTCTAGTGTAGCAGGGGCTGGTGGAGAGCAGGGCTGGGGGGCTTGCGGCAGAGGCGTCCTCACACCACCCGTCACCCCTCAGGACCACTCTCTGGCAGGCTGAAGTGGGCTGGGATGCCCCTGCCTATGTGCCCACCTTGGGGGGCATCTGAGTGTAGATCTGGCTGGCTTCCTGCCCCAGATCTTGCCTTGATTACCTTCTCCCTGACTTTCAGGGAAGAGCTCAACCATCTCTTCCTTGGGAGACTTCTCTTTAATATTTCAGTTAATGTGCTACCCTGTTTTTGTTTCTTCACACCACTTATCTTCAGGTCACATTATACTAATTATACATTAATTTATTTTTAACGTTTTCTGCCCCCCCACTCAGCTCCATCCATGTGGCGACATTATGTGGCTTGTTCATGACTGGGTCCTTAGACCCCCAAATAGAACAAGATCTAGCACAATAAATATTTGTTGAATGGAGGAGTAAATGAATGAATGAATGAGCAGCTGAGGGGTAAAGGTTCTCCAGCCCTTTACCCCGGCCCCTCCTGAGCTGGGATTGGGTGTGTTTGTGTTCAACGATAAGCTCCATGAGGCCAAGCTCTTGTCTGTCCAGCTCACCGCCACATTCTCAGCGCCTATAACACTGCTCCATATACAGCAGGCATCTGCCGAACCGATGAGTGAATGAACGAGGGGTGAGCAGTGCTTTACTTAATGCCCAAATGTATTTCACAATTGGCCAGCGGGATGACAGTTTCACGTTTGGCAACCAGATTTCGAATTTCTTTTCCTGCAAGACAGGAAGCAGCTCACTGTGCTCAGACTGCTGCTAGATCGTGGCTGAGGGGAGCCAGACAAGGGGAACGAGAGGATGGGTGGGGGCAGAGACAGGATCCTGGTGGCAGGCGGCCCTCTCCCTTCTCCTCTGTGATCTTCAGCACAAGAAGCAGACACTAATCTCACACACAGGCCTGTCTTTGATATCCCAGCCAGATGTTCTATTCGATAAATGAAACTAATTTACTCTGCAAGCAGCAGGCAACAGCTGCACCAGAGACTTGCCTGTCCTCAGCCCTTGCCCAGTGGGATGGGGCCAGGTGGGGGAAAGATGTGCCTCCTATTACCCACCCACTTGTAAATTAGGCAAACAGGCTGCACAGAGAGGCAAAATACGGACAGCTTGATCGAAAAGGTGGGTCCTGGAGACAGACAGCTTGGATCCCAATCTTGCCTTTCCCACTTTTAACTGCGGACTTTGGAAGAGTTACATTTATTCATTCAACAAGACTTTTTGTTTGTTTTACACAATAACTACACATCAGGTAGAGTGTGTGGTGCCAGGGATAAATCCATGAATAAAATAGATAAAAAATTCCCGTCTTTGTGGAGCTTAGATTACCTAATTTCTTCAGTTATAAAGAGATGACACAAGGCTCAAGTGACTGCCCCATGCCACAAGGTGAGTCACTTACAGAACCAGGACAAAATTCCACCCCGTCTTGCCCCCTGTGGTTCTCAGAGCCCCTGGTGGGTGTTTCCACCCAATGGCCTGCTTAAGGGCTTCAAAATCAAAGAAAGGAAGGGCTATAGGACAGGGAGGACGTGTTCCCAGAACAATGGGGATGAGAAAAAGCCCGAAAATCAGGGGAAGAAGATAAGCTCCTGGCGTGGCAAGGCCACATAAATGGCCATATCAGTTACAAACACGTATCACAATCCTCTCCTGACGTCCTCCCAGGAGACGGTGCTACCGTGGCACGTGGGCAGGGGCGGGGAAGGCGAGGTGAGAGCAGAAGATGCATTCGAATTAGAAGCCAATAACTGGGAAAGCTGCTAGGCACTTAATCAATAAAAATAATGCATTTGGGTTGTAGAAATATTCCCCAAGATCAATTTCCCCTGAAGAAATATTTGTTTCTTTTACCGGGTTGCCACAAGTGTGTAAGGGAACATAAAGCCTTGATAAACACCTCCTGAAAAATATGGCCTCGTCCCTCTTCCACCCCCTCCCCCGCTCCCGTCCCCATTCTGGCCCCACTTACAGCGATGTGAGTGATTTCAGACCCTGGAAGGCATCTGGAGCAATATCCGATATCTGATTCTTGCTGATGTCTCTGAAAACATTAACAGGAAAGTCTGAGAACATGGCTCAAAGGTGTGATCACGGTCATTCCTAAGCGTGAATAAAGCATTTCAGGCATTCAAGATGGTACGGATTAATCAATCAATCAATCGATTTATTTATTCATAGTGCAAGAGAAGGCGCTTAAAGAGCCTCCAGTTCAACTGCCTCCTGATAAAGTCCACTACGTTTGTATCACTCTTCTTGGCTGTCCAAGAATACTCACCACGGCATCCTGATTTGGACATGGCGCTATGCCTATGTGAGCTTTCCCTTTGTAGGTGAAAAAATGAGCCTAGTTAAATTAGGGCCTTGGGTCTCGTTAGCAAGCTATTAATGGCATAAATGCAGCAGGAACCAGTCTTACCCAACCACCTTCACGCCAGGGTTCCTTTCAGATATCTTCTTGTCTCATGTCTCAGCAAATGCTTATTTTTCTCCCAGAAAGTCCTGAGTCATTTCGCCTCCTCAGTGACTTTTCCTCCCTGACCTGAAAGGAGGTGACTTAAAGTCTCTGTCTGGTTCAGTGCATCCTCTCGGCCGTGTGATGTAAGCACATCACGGGATTCTCAAGGGACGCCTTGGATACGTGGGCTTGTCGCTGGCTGGCAGAGTTCCTCATGTGGGAGCAAGCCCAGGGCACGATAATGTCCGGGGCTTCGGAAAATGTGAGTGAGGAGGATGCTGTGGGCCAGAAGGATTCTAGAACACTGGACTCCACTGGGGCTTGGCTGGTGCAGAGAAGTCTCCGACCCTCGCCCTCACTCCTTCCCCAGAGGCCCTGAGGCTGCCCACTTGCCAGCATTCCAGGGACTTCTGAGAACCGGCCACCAGCTCTTGCTAATGGCTCTTCACTGAGGGGAGATGCTTTCTCTCGGAGTCATTAGCTCAGGGATGGCCTCTGGGCTCCTGTCACTGGAAAGAGAGATACTCCAATTTCCTGTGACAACAAACGTCTCCTGTTCTTTTTCTTTAACAAAATAAATCAATGGGTCTTTGCTTTTGTGCTGAAGACGGAGAGCTGGGGTCTTGGAGGGTCAACAAAAAAGAGACAAGAGAATGTGGAGAAAAAAGCGCATCTAAGCAGATTCTTAAGCCATTGCCTCCAGTGAGGCCAGACAGGGCAGCCTCCCGGCCTCTGCAGCAGAGGCAGTGGGAATGCGCTCAGCCTGTTTCCTTCCTCCTCCTCATAGCCTTCAAAAGGACCACGCGACGGCCTCTGCTCCTCCCCTCCCTGTCTTCGAAGCCTGTGCACTGAAAGATACTTCACAGGCTAAGGCTTCTTCAGCACAGCTGTCTAGTTTATCCCTTTAGCTGGCGAAATCGCCTCCAACAAATCCGCAGACCGTGCTCACAACCTCGTCGGCTTATGCTGGGCTTTTCTTCAGCGCTCCATTTTTGGATAAGGGTCTTAACAAGCAAATACCCCGGATTATCCTAATCTCACTCGCCCTCGGCGTGGCTGCCTAGGCAAGGCACGTCAGGCAAGCATGTGGAGTCTCTTCAGACCAGACTGTCGAGAAGGCCCGTCTTGTCCTTTTGCCTCCTGGTTATGGGTTGTCCCTTCAAGGTGCTGAGACCTCTAGCATGCAAGAGGAAGTCCTGTGGCCGGCAGGAAGCTCTCTGCTCTGGCTTTTTGTGGCTTTATATGGGAAAACTGGTTTTTAGTCCATGACTAGACTTTTGGACTCATCCCACCCCATAGAATGAGGTGAGATGCCTCGTGGTTTGGAGATGGTGGAGAGTGGGAATTGGAGAAGTGATAGTTTAGCTGGGAATTGACCTTGGTGGTCACTTTGCTTTAAAAAAAAAAATATATATATATATATGAAATTATATACAACTTGATGTTTTGAGATATGTATTCATTGTGGAATGGCTAAATCAAGCTATTTAATATATATATTACTCCACATACTTACATTTGTGGTGAGAACACTTAAGATCTACTCTCTTAGTGATTTCCAAGTACATAATACATTGCTACCAACTGCAGTCACCATATGGTACACTGGATCTCTTGAACTTATTCCTCTTGTCTAAGTGAAATTCTGTGTCCTTGGACCAATATCTCCCTGATCCTCATTTCTACTTCCCACCATTCTACTCTCTGCTTCTGTGAGTTCAACTTTTTTAGATTTCACGTATAAGTGAGATCATTTGGCACACTTGGGCTTAATTCTCAATTCTGCAGGAAGGAAACAACAGCCCTGAGAGACCTCCATGCCTGACCCCCTCCCAGTCCACAGTGGGCTGGTCCCAGAACTGATTCTGGGCATTGGACTCCCTCTTGACCAGTGTAGTTCTCAAACCTGATCATGAAGGTGTTGATTAAAAAGTACCCACGGCGAGTGTGATTTGGTAGGCTGGGGGGTGGGAGCTAGAAATATGCATATTTCACAAATCTCCAGGTGATTCCCATGCAGGTGTCCCTGGGTCATACTTTAGGCCACAGTGTTTTAGTATCTGGTCAGTTTCAGACCCACCTTAGTCCCCCCAGGCTTATGAACTGGATGACAGAAGAGGTAGCTTTGCCAGACTGTTCGGAATAGAGGTGGCACATTCAAGTGCCAACAAGAGTCAGGCAGGGAATATAAGTATGAGACTAGGAAGTCCCGGAGCCCATGGAAAACTGCTCTACCTAAGAGCTTGCAAAAGAAAAGGGTCTTAGCATACCATTCTGGCCAAACACAGGTTTGGCCCCCAGATGTCAGAACTGCCAGTGAATCAATCCTGTAAGACCAAAAGATTGTCTCCGGTGCCTTTTACACTCCCTACAAATGGCTTCTCTATCTGATATGGGTTTAGCATCGTAAATCCAAAATGCTCCAAAATTTGAAACTTTTTGAGTGCTGATATGATGTCACAAGTAGAAAATTCCACATCTGACCTCAGGTGACAGGTCAAAGTCAAAATGCAGTCAAAACTTTGTTTCATGCACA
Organism: Avahi laniger; assembly: GCA_963575035.1. Lineage (NCBI taxonomy): Eukaryota > Metazoa > Chordata > Mammalia > Primates > Indriidae > Avahi > Avahi laniger. The sequence goes on along the minus strand of CAUYSK010120750.1, from coordinate 37,705 downwards.
AAATATTTAAAATATTGCATCAAATTGCCTTCAGGCTATGTTTATAAGATGTATATGAAACACAAATGAATTTTATGTTTAGACTTGGGTCCCATCCCCAACATATCGCATTATGTACATGCAAATATTCCAAAATCTGAAAAAATCCAAAATCTGAAACACTTCTGGTCCCAAGCATTTCAGATAAGGGATACTCAACCCTTAAAAGTTTTACCTGGAAGTGTTTTTAATACTAACGTGACCACTAGGAATAGGTAGGGACACAGTCATTATTCAGAGAGAATCCTTCTTCTTTTTTAAGAGATAAGAGCAGGATGTGGTTCAGTTATAGTTGAGGAGGAAACTTCCTCCTATTAGATATGAGGGATAAACTGATCATGTACATGTAGGAGGAATTCACTCTTAGGGATTTGAAATCCATTCTCACCAGGGGTCCTACTCCTCCCAAGCTATGCACTTTAGTGTAGGTTTCTGAATTTCCATGAGTCGAAAATTTTTGAGTGAATTCTCTTCTCTATTGCCATCCCCTTGGGGGAAAAATAAAAGGCATCATAATAAATATCAGTAGCATCAGAAGTGATCAAAAATTAAATTCACATTCCAGGTCGTGACTGAGAAGGTCTTATGAATTTTGAATGCACAGATCGCGGCAAATCCGATAGGATGGAGAAAGAACAGTAAAACATAGTCAAGCTCTAAATTACCTGGACTTCACAAAAAATTAGAGCAGTAACTTAAATCATGCAAGACATATAGGTTGGAGCAGTGACTGAACTTGTCATTTTTCACTAAAATTACTATCTGGCTGCATAATCAAGCTGGGCTTTAAAAATGAATTTGAGGGGGGTGCATGGAGAGTGAGCTGGGGAAGCGGGGACACCAGGAGATTAATGGCCTGAGGTTTTAAATATTAAGGCCTATATTTATACAGCTCCTCTAGAAGGAATGCTGCCAAGGGGACGGAAGAAGTACGTGCTTAGAGCTGCCTCATTATGTTGGTCTCCACTACTGGAATTGCACCAGGAGAAAATCTTGTTTGGTTTGGATTTCCAGGGAGATGGGAAGTTGGCTTCCTGAAATCTGAGGGTAAAGCTTACCAATGCCACTGTTTCCTAGGGATGTTTATTTTTAACATAAAAGGAATCAGCAGACACTTAACCTCTGTAACGGAGGTCCTCCCCCTCAAGGGAAACCAATGACTCAGCCTCGTGCGGAAGGAAGAAATAGGATCGAGCCCATGCGTATTTCTACCTGCCCTTTTTCCTTCCTCTGTGCTGGGCTGGAGAGAGTGAGGCAGTGGAATGAAAACAGCATCTGGCCTACTGGGCTATACTAAATGATTTCTTAGCCTGAAAAAGGAAAGAAGTCTTCGCTCTAGAACTGTCATATGTACGATGGCAATGGCTGGGCTGTATCTGGAGCCTCCTGGCCTCCCTTCACAGTCCCTGGCTCTGGGTGACTCACAGAGCAGTGCTCAAGGTCATTGCGTGATGGGGAAGAATGACGACATTGTCACGGTGGCAGGGATACAGGCGATGACGCCATGGTGCCGTCAAAGCTGCTGTGATCAGGAAGGGGAAGCAGAGTTTGCGTCACCAGGTGCTGATTGAGGTAGCGGTGGAAGTGACCGGGGTTACGTGGTAATGGGGATGTTGGGGGCGACCATGGTCATGTCCCATGTTGACCGTGCTTTCCAAGGCTTCTTATTTTACTTAGAAGGAACAGAAGGTCCTCACCACGGTCTAAAGGGCCCACGTGATCTAGCTTCTACCTACCTGTCCAACCTCCACCTGCGACCCTCCCCTTTGCGCCATCCACGTACGTTCCCCAGGGCCTTTCCCTTGCTCTTCCCCCAGTGCTCAGTGCTCGCCCCTTCATTCACGTCACCCGCACACAGAGGCCTTCACGGGCAAACCCACCTAAGAGACGACCCCATCATCACTCTAGGTCCCCTTTCCCTTCCTTTTTCTTTGGTTTTACTTCTTAGTACTGATCAATTTCTGATATTTATTGATTGTGTTCTGCCACTCGAATTAAGCTCCATGAGAGCTGACTTTGTTTCTGCTCATCGCTCTACCCACAGATCCTTGGTTGTAGTTGACATTCATGAAATATTTGTTACATGCATGTATGTGTGGTTGCAGGGATATTGGTAATAGAGGTGCAGACAGCTGTGGGGCCACTGTCATATCTCTGCTGAGCCCCATTTTAGGTCCATATCACCAAAGCCAAAGGACAATAAAAATGGGGATACGGGATATTAAGGCCAACTCATCCCTACCTCCCATCAGATAAGTTTACCTTGCTACAGCTGGAGAGGCTCTTAGCTCTACGCGTTGAAGCCCTCATACCTCACAATCTGCATGCAATGCTTCTGAATCTTACCTCCCAATCTTAGGAGAGTGTTCCAGGTCTGGAACTGAACTGTCCAGGAGGAATGGATGTGGTTTGTCACCTGGGCAGGTTGCCCACTATGCATTGGAAATTACCCCCCAAACTGAAAATATCTGGGCTCATTTCTCCACAGGGGAAACTCACATTCGCTTTAGTTTCTTGTACTGGGTGAAGGCTCCTGCCGGGATGGACTTGATGGAGTTCTGTTCTAGGCGTCTGGGAAACAGAGCAGAGAAGAGTCAATTAACCATTCACCTGTCAACAAGTGGTCACTGAGGGTTACTGTGTTCTCTGGCCTTGGGAACGGGATCGCCTCTGTCATCATAAAGCGCACGTTTTGGCTGAGGGAGACCCCACGAGCACTGCAACAGCCAGAGAGCTCAGGCTCTGCCATGTGGAGCACTGTCCAAGGGTCTAACTCTTCGTGGAGAATGCTAGAAAGGGTGACTTTTCCCTGAGGGTTTCTTGCTTACTGTAAACTGCCTTTGGAAGCAGCTACCTTCTTCAGGGAAAGCTGTAGGCAGAAACCAAGCAGAATGCTGGACAAGTCAAAGGGATAAAGAGAAGGAAGAGTTTAAAAGAGATGGACCATGGACCGGCAATGCTCATGTGTCCTGGAACCGCGTGGCTATTCGGTTACAAACTCAACCACGCTGCTAATGGGGCAGACACGTCACTGGCTCGCTGTATTTCTGGGCTTTTCAATGGGCTGCTTTAACATGGTGGAGAAACAGCCTTAACGTCTTTAGCCTCCCAGCCTGACATCCATCAAACTGGCTCCCTGACATCTTGGAGGCTGCAGGGGCCCAGACGGAACCACTTCCCTGGGCTGCAGCTCGGATCTGTGGCTTTAGCCTCCTATGAACTTTCCTGAAACGCTTCCTCTCCTATTACTCTGCAAAGAACAAGAGACACTGCAGGCCCACAGCCCAGAACTTCCTTGGAAGAGAAGGGCCCGTGGGGAGTGAGCGAGCATGTCCATTCTTTATTCTTTCATCTCTCAAATGACTTCCCATCACCAAGAACAGGTGTGGTGGGAAGCAGGCACGCGGGGGACGGCGGGGCCCCCTATTACAGGTGATGAATGGCGCCCTGGCCCAGGCTGAGGACTCCGCATCTCATCCCCATCCATCTCCCTTCTCTCCAAGGTGCAGATCTTGTCATCACCTCCTCATCTGGCCCTGCTGCTCCCCAAACCCTCCGCTGGGAAGACACACAAAAAAAGGTGTGTGTGGAGGGGACGTGGGGTGGGTGGGGGGAGAGCAGGGCTACATCTAGTGGATGCGCATTTCTGGCCGGGATGAACCCATTCATCTTGAAGAATAATCCCCGCTGCAGAGTGGGGGAGACAGTTGTGTTAATTTGTGCCTCTGCGATCTCATCTTCATTGGGGGAACACAGTATTTGTTACTGGAACCGCTAATGGAGCAGTTTGCCAGCAATTTTCCCATTTCAAACAACATCTCAGCTGCTAATGTGGAAGGGTTTGTCAGGCCGACCCATAACACAGACAAATCACTCTCCAGGCAAAAGGCAGGGGAGCAGGGAAGGGGAAGGGCGGGTGGGGGAGAGAGGGAGTACCAGGACAGATACATTCTTGGCTGCCAGATGAATAGAGTCTACAAATGAGACTGCCACGGTCTATTAACAATGTCTTTGTGCCCTGCTGGAGGGGGGCGGGGAGTGTGCCTCATTGGGAACACGGTCACAGGCAGGCTGGACAGGGGCCTGGCTGGCTGGCTGGCTCACGGTGGGCCATAAAAGCTTGCCACAGGGTCTCAAGGACCATAGGCTACTGGACACAGCCACCCACAGAGACAGCAGACCCGAGGCAGCCTGCCTTGACTGATAAGTTCCAAGGACGTTCCCGTTTTCCAGCAGAGCACAGAGTTCAGCAGGGATTTCTCAGCCACGGCAGCAGCTCCACAGATCTCCGGGGCTGCCAGTCAGGTGGCACCAGCTGTCCAGGAATCCTGTGATCCACCTGCCCCTTTGGCAAGGGATTCTGGCTGGAAGATGCCTCTGGAGAGAGCCACTGTCTGTAACAGCAGCAATTCGCTCGGCTTTGGCAAGAGGATCCGCCGCTCCCAGCTGCAGGCCAAGAGCCTACGCGAGCCAGGTCAGTTTTGGGTGTGAGGTCACCGGGCTCTCCGTGGAGTGCCCAATCAAATCCCATTTTAGTGAGGGTACAAGGACTAAGGGAAGAATGAATCAATGAATGGGATGTGACTCCAGCCACAAGGAGTTTAATGGTCTGGTGACAGAAACCAGCCCAAGACAGTCCATCACAGAACCGAAGTCTGTTGCTGCCATAACAAACACGAAGCGCTGTGGTTTACAGAGTCCAACTGACTCATGTCCTTCAGTCCTTACACTTACGAGGGAGCTGTACAGGCCCCACTTTGCAGATGAGGAGGAGGAATCCCAGAGGGCTCCAATAACCTGTCCAAAGTGACAGAGCTAGTAAGTGGCAGAGCTGACATCTCTCTACTGGATACGCTGCCACTACACATGTACGAAAATGGAGAAACCGAGGCTCAGAGATGAAAGTGGCTTTCTCGAGGTCATGGAGAAGTTTAAGGGAGTAACACCGCAGTGCTCGCACAGAGATGCCACGCGGCCTCTGCGGCAGTAGGTACTCAGACGACAAGATGCAGGAGTTGAAGGAAGATGAAACATAGATGTGACTGTATATAAAAGGTACGGTTTCCAAACAAAGAACAGAGAATCCCGGGCTTAGCCTGTTAACTCCAGCAGAGACCTTGCTCTGCGGCCTGCGCCCCTGGGACTCGGTCACCCAGGGTTTGGTTCCAAATGCAGTCTCTCAGCTTCTCGTGCTGCTTGGAGTCCTTGCTGAAGACCCGGCCCCTCGTGGTGCCAAGTCCCTGACATGAGGGGGGTTAACCTTGCCCCAGGTGGTGTAAGGAATTTGTCTGAGGTGGTGGGAGGGTAGTCGTGAACACGTGGTGTACCTTCAGTGTACGACCACCACCACCACCATGAGAGCGAAGATGGACCAGGCATTCAGATGTTGGGCACTGGGCTAAGAGTTTTTCATGGTTCGTCTGACTTAATAATTACCCCTCTATGAGGCTGATCTCATTAGTTATTACCACTCTCACTTTAAACATGAGAAAATTGAGGCTCAGAGAGTTAAGTCACTTGTCCAAATTCACAAAGTCAGGGAGAGATAGAGCTGGGACTCAAACCCAAGTTCTTCTGATTCCAAAGCCCCAGCTCTCAACCACTGAGCTTTGTCGAACACCGTTTGGAGCTCAAAGCACCCGTGTCCTGTTAGTCATTGCTAGCTCATCTGCAGTGAAAACGGCCCCTGTGCCAAGGAAGCAAGGCTGGAGTGTGCACACATGTGTGCCTGTGTACACAACATCTCTACACAGCAGGTACCTCCTGGTAGCTTTTGCACAGAGCCCAGTCTTGCAGCCTGGAACAAGGATGCAAAGATCCAGACCTCAGTACAGAAACCCCAGTGGAAACGATGAAAGGGGTGTTCACATCTGCAAAAACTGTCACATTTACGGGTGTGTCTGAAGCCAACAGCTGCTTTAGGTCTCTCTTAACTGGCACGTGTCTTCCTTTGTCTGGCAAACATTCTTCAGGCTGCTAACTGATTTAATAGAACTAGCATAAAAACAAACATACAAATCAAACATCTGAGCGTCTTCCTGCACCAGCAAAAACAACGGGGACATCTGATGGGGATTTCAGCCATTTGAGCTCCGTATTGATTTGCCCTAGTTCCTCAGGTTCTTCCTGAATGATCTGTCATTTGCAAACATGCCACTGCACACAATAAATTTTCAGAAATACGCAAGTTGTCGTGATGCCAGAGAGACTAGCAGGGGCATGGCCAGTGCAGGGGCATGTCTGCAAGTCACCTGGACAAGCGGTTCTGGAGCTGCGTTGACATACTTGCTGTGGGGGTGGTGGTGGTGAGGAAGTGATGGACACCTGCCATTTATTGAGGGCTTTTTATATGTCAGACCCTGTGCCCTTCTCACTCTGGCTCATATTATTCCTTCCAACAGTGCTATGAAGTGAGTAGTATTAGTAATACACCCATTTTACAGGTGAAGAAATTGTGGTGTGAGAGATCAATTTGCCTAAGGCCAGGCAGGTAGTGAATGGCAGAATCTGGACTTGAACCCAGGTTGGTCTGATTCCAGTGACTCTGTTCCTAACCCCTAGGCTACCCTGCCTTCCCCCAGAAGCCACCTTTGTGGTTTCTTAACTCTTTCCCAACTCTCTTAGTCTTCCTTTGACTTGAGGACTTGTTAGGATGCCCAGATCACGCTAAAGGAAGGAAATCCCGTGTTTATTCTTCCTCCAAGCCATCGTGGGTCATTCGGTTGGAGACTAGATAACAACCCAGAGCCCAGAGGTTCAGTTCCCGGTGCCTGGAATGGGGCTGAAGGGGAAGTATCCTTTCAAGGCTGTACCCTGGGCCAGTCTTCTGGGGCAGCCCCTTTCTGGCCTTGCCCTTTTTCTACCATTGCTTCTCGTGGTTCTTCGGGAAGGCAAGGAGTCCTAGCCTCTCGCACTGAGGGCATCTGCTTGGTTCACAGCGAGGATGAGGAATGTGCTCACACAGGCTGTTCCTAACCTGCTGTCTGCGGCACGCCTGGCACTGCCTGCAGAGAGCAGAGGTGCAGACACAGAGCCGCATTCACCCTTCTTATTCTATGCATGTGCCCAGAGGCCTGCAGAGGACATTTCTTTTCATCTTAGAAAAAGTGGATAAAGAATAGTGTGGGAACTTGAGACTAAATCATTCTGTTGTGTCACATATGTACACATGCATACAGAAACCTGCCTGTGCATAGGTTTTTGCTTTTTATATTCTTTTTAGTGGCTTCCAAGCATTGTGCTAACTTTCTGCATGTTATGTTATTTAATCTTCATGAGTAATCTCTAGGGTGCGTACGACGACCCCCATTATGCAAAGAGGGGGCGTGAAAGAGGCATGAGATGTTGAGAAACATGCTCAAGGTGGGAGGCAGAACTGGGATCCAAACCCAGGACGATTCAGCCCATCCTGCTGTCTGACCAGCTTCTCCTTTATACCACCTGTGCCCCTCCCACCTTGCGTCCCCTCCTTCCATGTGACAGTCCTTCAGAAACCTGGGACATCAGAATCACTGACCTTTTATTTATTTATTTCGAGACAGAATCTCGCTCTGTTGCCTGGGCTACAGTGCCGTGATGTCAGTCTAGCTCACAGCAACTCAAACTCCTGAGCTCAAGCAATCCTCCTGCCTCAGCCTCCCGAGTAGCTGGGACTACAGGCATGCACCACCATGCCCGGCTAATTTTTTCTATATTTTTAGTTGTCCAGCTAATTTCTTTCTATTTTTAGTAGAGACAGGGTCTCACTCTTGCTCAGGTTGGTCTCGAACTCCTGACCTCAAACAATCCGCCCGCCTCGGCCTCCCATAGTGCTAGGATTACAGGTGTGAGCCACCGCGCCCAGCCAGAATCACTGACTTCTATGATTTCTAGAGCATTGCCTCTCTTTGGCTGTGTTTGCTGATTTGTCGTGTTGTGCTTTTAGCTTTCTCTCTCTTAAACCCCCTAGTGACCAGTGTAATGGGGGAACATTTGCTATCATTAAGCGGCTGCCCCCTGACCCCAGATGACAATGGGGTTGAGGGTAGGCAGGATGAATGTTGGGGCTACTTCCCCCCTAGATGCTTTCACTATGACTTTATGTTGAAGTCCATTCATGGCCTTTCTCCACAGAACAAATTTACCTTTTGTAGCAGAAGACACGAAACACTGCATGACACCGTGTGGGGACGCAGAGCAACATGGAAGAAGATGGGGCAGAGATTAGGATGGGGCCCCAAGTGCAGATGGCCACTCCAGAGCTTCCGAAGACCCAGGAGAACGTCTGAAGACCACAGAACAGAGGAACATGTGGGCCTCTGGCTCTTCCCCGAACCTCCCTGCTGGAGGCTAGAGCCAGTTCAGAGAACCGACAGAGCACAGGGAGAACGATGCCATTGGTAGGAGCTCACTTTCAAAGAAAATCTGCAGTGAATCATCTCACTGTGGGTTCTCTGGAAGAAAGCTATTTTTAGAGAAACTGGCTCTGGCATTCCCGGAGACCAGCACACACTCCTCTGAGCTGCTTTGGCTTTAGAAAACATCTAAGAGAGTCTGCTAGATTGCTTTGCGTGAGAGCTAGGCATCCCACGCCCTCCCACACCCCAATGTTGGGGAGTGCAGGACCCCTCCTAAGGTTAAGGCAGTTTAAGAGAATCATTAGTAGCTTAGGATCAAGAAGAGGGAGTGGAGAGCCCAATATGCCAAGCATTCCTAAGGGGAAGCACAGATCTGGATTATATAGGTGGCCATGGACAAGAGATGGAATTCTCAATATTAAAAAGTCACATTCAAATGACTTTGGGATGACATATCAGACACTTCCTATTCATCCTGGGGAGCATCCTGCTGTTTCAACTCTCTGCTCCCTTTTTTCTCATCTTTCCACCCATCTGCAACCTCTCTTCCTGCTAAGAGGATGCATTTTAGCTGCTTTAAAGACTTTTAAGCCAACACGCAGGTTCCCAGACACAGGCCTTGCGCCCTTTGGAAGAAGCAGGTTCCGCCTCGTCCCCAAGTTCTCTCTTACAACATGTCACCTCTCAAACTATGCTCCCCAACCACAGAGCTCGCCTCATCTGCTTCAATTTCTCAGCTTCATTTCATCACAGAGGAGAATGAGGCAAGCGCAGCAAGACGAGTCCTGGGCAATCCATCTGCTAGACCGTGGGTGCCCAATAAGCAGGGCTGCCTTATTTCCATGTCTGAATACATTTGCATGAAGATGAGCTCCTCCTGAGTTCCAGTCACAATGCAAGTGGCTAGCCTCGTCCTAGAACCTTGTCTCTCAAGCACAGCCCTTCCCAGAACTGACTTGTCTTTTGGAAAGAATCTTTTGTGTAGGTAGCTCCAGCTCCTAAGACATGGTTTCTAACCATTGTCACCATCCCTAAAAAAAGTGGTGGTAACGGTTGTAGTAGTCATCATCGTGACATAACAGCCTTTGCTGACATAATATACCATTTGTGCCAGACACACAATGCCAAGCACTTCACTTCAGACCTTCATCTAACTTTATAAGAACTGTTACAGAGGCACCAGCAGCCTCTGCATTTTTCAGCTGGGGAAACCAAGGCTCAGAAAAGTTGTTTGCTGGTGGCTACAAGGCAGAGCCAGAGCTAGAATGTGCGTCTGCCTGAATCCGTAGTCTACGCTCTTAACAACCTGGTTGCTGTTTGTGGCTGCTTATTTGTGAAAACATTCTAGTAGGATGGTCATTGCCAGACTTTCGGATTTCATAGGGTAGGTTGTTACACATCTTTTATTTTGCCAATTATAGCAATCTCTGTGTGTGTTATAGATATATAAATTGATAATCATATAACAATTACATATTTAATTACATACATATAACACGTACACAGACATATTTGCCTTCAGTGAGTATCATTTTATAAAATAAACGACATTCTTTTAAATTGAATATTTTTGCTCAATGGAAAAAAATCCCATTGTTGCTTTTCTTGCTTTACCTTTACCATATCAGGAAACACTTGGTAATAATCAGACAGCCTTTTGCCAGTTGCACTCTAGCTTGCCATTGTTGCTTTTAAAATAAAACATCCAGGAGTGAGCCCAAACGTCCAGGTATGGTCTGGCCTGCACAGAGGCCCGGCGCACCTCTGATGTGGATATCGGAAGTTTCTCTCTCCCAGAGAGCTGAGCTATGTATCCACGAGGCCTGAGCCGGGGGTACAGAGATGTGATGAGAGACAAGAGGGGGGCAGACATGGGGCTCCCGAATCAGGGCTGAGGTGGGGGTCACTGGCTACAGCCCGGCTACCCAGACTGGCTTCTTTCATCAGACTGTGGTTTGGAACCCGGTCAAGGGAAGGTCTGAGGTTGCCAAAGAGAAAAGATAAAACCTGGCGGATGGAGGGAGAAAAGAGCGAGGTGGACAGAGAAAGAAAGCAAGGATCTGTGGGAATCTGAAATGAGGTGAGGGCCGGCAGGGATTCTGTCTGGGACATCCAGAGTGGGAGGCCCAAAGCCCCGCCCTGGCGTGGACAGAGAGGGGAGGGGGGGCCCCTGCGAAGGCAGCAGAGGGTTCTCTGGGTAGAGAAGGCGACGGGTGGGAAGTGAAGTGGGAAGACCACGGTAGGGCAAGGGAGAGGGGAAATGCACCAGGGAGGAGGAAATGATGGGCGGACATAGTGCAGAAAGGGAAGAGGGAGGGAGGGAAGCAAGGGAGGAGCAGGAGGCTGGGTGTGGTCTAAGCAGATCCACGGAGAGAGCTCTGCAAAGCTAGAGCAACGGACCAAGGGGACTGAAGGAGAGTCGCAGCAAGACACCAGGGGAACGAATAGTTTGTGCTCGTGGAAAAGACGACTGAGGACTGTGAGCACGGACGGATGAAGGCCACAGAGGGCATGGACGACAGGCAAAAAGGACTCTTTGTTGGCCAGCTCCTGCCTCCAGCAAGGCTATGGAGGCACGGACTGTGTCCGCTGGGGCTGGGGAAGAGAGTTTTAAAGGAAATCAGAGAAAAGCTGGCAAAGTAGGTGAAGAAGGAAGAAACTAAGACTCCACTGTGATTAAGTCATATGTTTCCTCTCATCTCAATCAGCGCAAAACCAAACTCCTTACAATGCCCCAGGATCTGGCCCCTCATTACCTCCCGGACCTCATCCCCTGGTATGTTCCACTCCAGCCTCACCGGCCTTCTGGTACACCAGGCACACTCCTGACTCAGGGCCTTTGCACATGCTAGTCCCGCTCCCTACAATACTCTTCCTCCACATGGCCACTTCTTTCTTCCCTCGTTTACTTCATTTTTCTCCATGGAACCCGCCACCTTCGAACACAGTCTCTAATCTACTTTACTTTGCTTATTATGTATTCTCCCGACCTCTAGAATGCAACTATCATAAAGGCAAAAATTTGTCTATGTTCATCGCTGTCTTTCCAGGCACAGAACATTGACTGGGACCCAATGGGCTCACAATGGACATTTGGTGAATGAACACACAACTGAATGGAAGAGTCCGCGGTGTCTATCCGAATGAGTTGGGAACAGAAGGGCACGAGGAGCGGGGGGGGGAGGGGGGAGAGAAGGGGGAGGAAGAGGAGAAGGAGCAGTGGGGAGGAGAGTGGAGGAAGATGATGATGAAGCAGAGAGGAAGGGAAATCTATCTTTTATTTTCTCTAATGATGTTTTCAGTAGAAGGATTCCACATAACGATGTTTTTAACGGAGCCATCTAAAGGTAAAGAGAGATGAAAACAACTCCTGTCATTTAAAGAGTGATCTTGAGCTCAATGCTGACTGAGCCTCTATTTGTTCCAGAATGAGACACTGGCCATTTCCTAATGTATGAAGGAATAACAGAAAAGACTGAGCTATGCAGACAAACAAATTTTACTAAAATTTTTGACACCTGTACATAGGCGTAGACATGCCCAATCTTGTCTCTTTACCTAAAGCTCTAATCTAGAGGACAAAAGTCAGATTTGAAATGATTAGGAACTCGGTCCCCTTCTCAGATGGTGGTAGCCATGAAATCAGCTCATCATTCGCTTACTCACCGTCACCATTGCGTAGAGTGCTTGCCCACGCGCTGAGGACTGCACTAAGCATTTCACACGGGTATTTCATTTCATTTTCACAATGACCCACGGAGGTGTAATGCTATAATCATCACATTAGTATAGGTGAGAAAACCAAGGACGAGAGAGAAATCATTCTACCTGAAGTCACACAGTTGGTAGATGGTAGACCCAGGATATAAACACAGTGTGGCTCTGAGGCAGGGATTGGTTAACTCACTAAAAAGGGCCGGACAGAACATATTTTAGGCCTTGTGGACCATCTGGCCCTTTGCCGCATCTACTCAGTGCTGCCACACTAGAACACCCACAGACAAGACACACACAATGGGTGTGGAGGTCTTCCAATAAATAAAACTTTATTTGTGAAAATTGGCGGGGGTGAATTTGGCCCAGACTTTGTTCTTGAGTCTATGATCTTGACCACTGAGCTATCGTACCCAGGCGCGCCTGGAAGGATAACAAAGACACTCCGAGTGTTTTTAATGGTCAGACCAATAGCCAACGTGCTGACAGCCTGGCGCGTGATCAGCTGGGATAGAGAGATGAACTCTCCACGGATGGAGGGGCGGCACTTACATTTCGACGATGCCCTCTGGCAGGTTGGCAGGGATCTCCGTCAAGCCCTTCCCTCGACAGTCCACGATGTTGTTGCTGCAGGTGCAGGGCGAAGGGCAGGAGATGGAGTTGGCATTGCAGGATGGGGGCTCCGAGTGGGGGCCTGTGGGGCCAGGACACAGGGGTCAATTCACGTCAATGTTGGGAGCTGCCAGGCTTTTGAGCCCTTAACCAGCGTCCAAAGGATGCAGCATGACCTGATATCTGAAAAATTATCACCACCGACATCTCCCCTCACCTGGGAGACACAGGTGCCACTGGCTAAATATTCAGCAAAGAGGAGAGATTCTGACCTGACTTCACTGTCTCTGGACAGCTCCACCTGCTCTGCTATCTCATCATCCTAGTCTTTCAGAGAAAGAGGAGCCCTCAGAGTCAATCACATAGGAAAATATGCCACTGGGCTCCAAAGAGCACGCACTGGGACCACTCCCCCAGGTGCCCCCTGAGGTTTTATCTGGCAATAGAATGCTAAGTGGACACACAGCTTTAGACCTTGCAAAATCAGGCGGGAGGAAAAAAGGTGGCAGAATTTCCCCATCTGGGGCATCAATGTTGTCAAAGTGTCAGTACAGCCATCAGAAGCGAGATCTGAGGCATTTCCAAATGGCTTTTGTGTCCAAGGAACATGCGAATAAAACTGATCTCATTAGACAAAAAAGGCAAATAAGTTACTACATATTTTGGGATCAGTTCTTGATTTGGGCTGAGGTGAGAACCACTGTGGATTTACAGCAAAGTGATAGAAACCCAAGCAAACGGTATTCAAGAAGCTTATTTAGAAAGCCAAACGCAGATAAACACACCCATTAGTAACTTAACTCAAGAGTCAACAAGTCACCCAGAATCTTAATCACTTTTTCTGGTGCTCACATCAAATCTCGAATACAAGAAGTAAAATCAAACATTTTAAAGACATTTTCATGCTATTGACTATGACCTCAAAGGGAGGTAAGAATCTCGAACACATGGTTACTTTTTCAAGTGTAGATGTTACCGTCCAGAAGGGAAACCCAACCCAACGGCCCTCCCAGGACCACACTCCTCGTCTGTGGGACGCAGCCAGCAGGGGTCACTGTGATGTCCTTCCGCACCCCCTCCCGTAGCAAAGAGCCAGGCTGAGATCACGCTCAGACCACCTCTGCAGATCCTCTTGCTCACTGGACATGGGACCGTTGGATGGGGGCCCTTGGATGTGGATTAAATATAAGACATCAAAAACACGTGCAGGGAAGAGATGATTTTTAGTTGGGCCCCATTCACTGGAGTAACAGAGTCTGGGAAGCCAGAGTGAGTCTAGCTACCAGGGTTGAATCAGAGGAACCAACTGTGTCTGGGGCAAGTCCTCATTGGACACTGAGCCATAGAGGAGGGTCCCGTGCTCCATGTCTAATAGGCCCCACGAGCCCCAGGAGTGATCGTTCTGTAGGGGCCCCAATTGATGCCACTGGCTTAACTCAGAATGTCACCTTCCCAGAAAATACCAGCCCAAAGATCAAAGATTCTCACTTCCCTTCCTTGTTTCATAGCCTGATTTTGTGGTGAAGGCAAAGCAAGTTAACGCATCAAACACACGAAAGGTATTTAGAACGCATGGCACAGGCTAAGAGCTTAGCAGTGTTAGTGGTTGTTATCATTATTATTGAGTCTACTTTTACTGGTTATCTGCAAGACCTTTGGCAAATCACAGCACCTCTTTCTGAGCTTTTCTATTACCACGTCAGTGAAAAAGGAGTTTGGATTGCATGATTTCTGAAGTCCTTTCTGGGACTAAAGATCAGTTGCTCCTGTTCTTCAGAGTGGAAGCAGAGGGCGTGAAGAGGCCTAACCACATCCTTCCCTCGTCTGCTTTGTCTCTCGTTTGCAGGCAGCAAAGAGCATCTGCAGCACGGAGGCTTCCCATCCCAGCACCCACATCTGAGGGAGGTTGGGAGCGGTTGGCCTCAGATGTCAGGGCTTCTGAAGTGCAGATGGTGCTCCCCAAAGCAAACTGCCATGCCTGGCCTTCCACATCAATGGGAGAGCGCACCTGAGAAAGACAGGGAGAATCGCCACACCTGGGACACCTCCCTGTCTGGGAAACGTCAGGGACAGGACTCTGAGCTCTTGCGATTCCATCTGTTCAGGCAGAGGGATCGGATGGCTGTCCCTCTTTTGATCTGTTAAAATATTGCTTGGATGGGGTGTGTTGGAAAAGGGGAAAGAAAGATAACATATTCAAGGGCTTCTAATGGCAACGGAAGTTCTGACACGGAGTTGTTTCAAAGGTACCCTCTGACTACTATGTTGAAATCAATTCTGCTCTAGACCAGACCCAGGTTGTAGCCTCGAGTCCCCCCTGGGAGCTGGCTGGGTCTTTCACAGGGCGGCTCTGATTCTGTTGGCAGTGTGTGCTACATTTCAAGGGATGCTGTCAAGGCGAAAAACCCTTTGAAAAAGATTCCTTAACCGGGTAACTAACAGCACCTTTAATTACGCAGAGAGAAACAATGGTAATTGTAGCCTCTGACAGCACCCTGGGCTGGCAGCTCCCCAGCCAGGCATTCACACGTGGTGAGGATGTTACCTTCTTGTTTGAACAAAACACTTTGGGTTTAAAATGGGGTTGAAAGATGGGTTCATTTTCCTTAGACACATTCTCCTCTGACCAATGTCAAGGGACCAAGCCCATTTCCCTGTGGGCCTCCGAGAGCTATGTGGCAGAAGTTCTGCCCTTTTGCTCTGTCTCTGGACATACTGAGACTGGAATGTAAATTACATAATGGCAGTGGCTTTTTCTGGCTTAATCACTATTGTACTCTCAGTGCCTAAAACAGGGCTCGACACAAAATGTGGACTCATAAGTATACCTTGGATGAATGAGAAGATGAGCACGTGAAGGAAATTGGCCCAGAAACCTGGCAGAAGCTATGGAGGTGAGTATTCCTTCTGGAAGGGCTCTGCAGGGAGACTCCCTGAGTTCTGAGTTCCCTGGACTCTGGGAGGCAGGATCGGATGTAGGCTGGGGAGATGGGACTCTCCTGCCTGAGCTCTCTTCTTTCCACCACAGCTCTCAGTGCTGGCAAAAGCCACCTGCCCAGTCACCTGGGGCCCCTGTGAGCCTATCTCACCTGCACAGGTCAGGGTGTCCTAGGCACTCTGCTGAGCTCTGTCAGAAGGTCTCCCCGTCCCAGCCTCTCCTGTTCATACGTGTTGGGGGAGGCAGAGGAAATGAATTCCCAAGGAGGACAAAGTAAGGAAACACATACAATTTTTATCCAGCAAATTACGTGGCTATAAGCTGGAAGGCAGGGAGGAATGGGAACAGAGTTTTCATATTGGGGTAGAAGGAATCTCTCTACATATCTTTGATGAAAGGGGATATCTGGATATGCACCTGCATGCACATGTGTGGCCCTCTTATATAACATGTTCTCATGAATCCAGGCTGTCCTTGAGTGAGCCCGTCTACTGGCAAAGAAAGTGGCCTCAACTGAGAGCACAGTGACGGACCGGCCTGTAGAACCCTGTAATGTTCTTTCTAAGATGTTCTATTAACAACTTAGGAGTGCATGTGGATTTGCTCTTCATTTCTTCATTTTGAAATAAGTGCCCAAGCTACCTGCTCATGGAACTCTTTCGGTGATACCAAAATGCTGCTCCACAGAGAGGGAAAGATGTTCTCCTCCAGAAGAGGGAGATAGGGAGATGGAGATGTGGCCCAAGTGTGTGTCTCCCCCCTGGGGGCGCATCTTGATCACCACTTGAGCTCTGGAATCTCAACCCCGAAGCCAAAGCTCCTTCTGTGCCAAACAAGGCGAAACTAGAACGAGACTAGAGTCTCGGATGCTTCCTGAGACTCCCAGGACCGTGGCCTAGTAACTGGAAGGAGGACAAAGCAGAGCTCGGGGAAAGGGAGGCTGTTCCCTCTTCATCACTGGGCATCAGCGGTCCTGCCCCCCCATCCCAGGGGGCACTTGGTATGTGAGGGGCAGGGAGGTCCCCAGCCAGGCCTCTCATAGGCAAAGTCCCTGCAGTTGCTAGTGTGGGTGCTGCACCACGAATCCCACATCTTCCAGCTGTGTGACTCCCCCTCAAGTTCTCAGAGACAAGAAAGATGGGGTGATGACCAGGGACCTGGCTCCTGCCAGCAGCCATCTCATCTTTGTTCTTTTCCTAATTGGCAAAATGTGGCTGACCATCCTGCGGAAAGCGAAAGGCCCCAATCTGTCTGCCCAGGTGAGTGGGGCAAAGGTCACCAAACTTCACACTGATGGGCCCATGGAGACAGAAGGAAATAGAAGCCCTGGGAGAGGAGAGTACTTGCCCAAGGACACGGTGGCCAAACTAAGAATAATCACCATTCTCATAATAGCAACCAGTAAACACAGCAACCAGCATGTCCTAGTTCGCTGTGTTTACTATGCATCAGATACTGCGTCAAGTGCTTTGTATACATTATCTTACTTGATCCTCATGAAACCTTTAGGCTCTATTATTCTCTTTCCATTAGAATAAGGTGAGGGAATTTAAGAATAGGGAGGTAAAGCAAAGTGCCTAAGATCACAGAGCTAGTGAACAACAATGTTCTGACGTGTGGTCCAGTGCTCTTCTTTCTGTCTCCTCTGCCAAAAAGAGACCCCAAATGCCTCTCTTTATTGCCATGAAGCTGAAAACCATCAGAGCCTTGGAACCTCAGGAGGTAGGAAGGACAGGTTCAGAGGCCAAAACACGGATTGTATAAGCTACACCACAGATGGCTGACTACTCTTGTAGATGGCTGACTACTCTTCTGTCTTTCTGTCTTTACAAAATATCAAGTGCAATGAGCTATCACTTCACCCCTGTCAGAATGGCTACTCCCAAAAAGCCAAAAAATAACAAATGCTGGTGTGGATATGGAGAAAGGAGAACTCCTGGGTCCTGTGGGAATGTAAATCAGTGCAGCCATTGTGGAGAACCATATATGGAGGTTCCTCATACAATTAGGAATAGAACTACCACATGATCCAACAAGTCCACAACTGGGTATATATGTTTAAAGGAAATGAAATCAGTATGTCGAAGAGGTGTGTACACTCTCATGTTCACTGTAGCACTATTCACAATAGCCAAGATATGGAATCAACTTAAGTGTCTATCAACAGATGAATGGATAAAGAATATGTGGTATGTATACACAATGGAATATTATTCAGCCACTAAAAGGAAATCCTGTCATTTGCAACAACATGGATGAATCTGGAGGACATTATGTTAAGTGAAATTAGCCAGGCACAGAAACGCAAATACTGCATGATCTCACTTATATGTGGAATCTATAGCAATTGACCTCATAGAACTGGAGAATAAAATGGTGGTTCCCAGGGGCTGGGGAGGGTAGCAGGAAGGGTGAAATAGAGAGAGATTGGTCAACAGGTACAAAGTTACAATTAGACAGGAGGAGTAAGTTCTGGTGCTCGACCACACAGGAGCATAACTATGGCGAACCACGATGTGTCGGATATTTCAAAATAGCGAGAAGAGAGGATTCCGTATGTTCTCACCACAAAGAAATGATAAATGTATAAGATAATAGGTATGCTAAATGCCCTAATTTGATTTTTACACAATGTATACATTTATCAAAACATCACGCTGTATTCCAAAAATATGTTCAATTATTACGTGTCAATTGAAAACAATATAAAAAAATTTACAGAATCTTTTGAAAGTTTAAATGACAATAAAAAAACCTCACCGATGGAGTGCGAGTGCACAGAATCAAGTACTCCAACGGCCTTGTGAATATACGGAAATAAATTAATTCCAGTATTCAAATTAAGCATCCCTCCTGGCCTCTGGCCTTTCAAAAGCCCACAACAGACTGCAATGACAATGGGACTCGAGCAATTATGATGAGAATATAAATGAACGTGATTTAAATACCAGAGGCATGATAATTTTGGGAATGGCTAAATAAACCTAATAATCTCATTCCTGCAATGTCCAATTATGGTATTTTAATTAAAACCTCCTAAGGAGATGGGTGGCTAGTCATGGCTTACCTTAATTATCTTTATACTTAGTAACTAGTCCCAAATTTTAAAAACAGAAGAAAAAAAGGGAAAGTTTCTCATTACCAAGAAGATAAGCATATTTCATTTTTAATAATCAATGAAGTGTTTATTGAGAGACTGTTAGGATCAAGCCTTGTTCTAGGCCCTGAAGTGCCTGAAAAAGTGTGAGACGTGGCCCCTTATTAGCACAAGATTAACGTCTTTGTGAAAAGATATCTCACATTCAAGGGCAGATAAGTGTGAAACGGATGGACACACCAATGGGTTCAAACACATTCGAAGGAAAGAGAGATGGATTCAGGAGGTCAAATATTTAACTAATAACCTTGAATTACAAATTGTGACCGGTAGAAACTCTCTCAGATTGAGGTACCAGGAAATTAACACATGAAAATAAATCCTGGAGTTTAAACCCCAAAGTAACCCTTTAGATGAAAATGGGAAACAAAACCCCAACAATCTGCAACTTACAGAACGTGAACTTTTTCTCTGATCTGTTATCACGAACAGTGATCAAGTTCTGGTCTGGTCCAGGAGGTAAGCAGCACAGACCACAGACTCTTCTAGCCCTAGGGCCTGGCCTTCCTCTTGAAACAAGAAAAGTTCACTGAAATCCTTTTAGCTACAGCTGATGGAAGCCAAGTAGTCAAGTCATATGACATAGAAAAAGATGTTCATAAAAATATGAAGATATATTCCCCAACCCTTGTGAAAAATTCTCACTTGTCTACCCAGAGGAAGAAAATGAACGGCTTTGACTGGAAGGGTACGGTTGACAGAGGAGACAAATTTCGCCAAGTGCGCTATAGCACATTTCTGGGTTAGCTGGCGAGATAAGGAACCCACATCCAGAGCTTCTGGGGAGAAGAGGCTGCGCTCCAGACAGCTGAGTTTAATTCAAAGAGAGATATCAGGGACTTGGGCAGGCAGGGCCCTCACAGGCTGAGCGAGATAAAGCTCTCTCTCGTCTCTGCAGTCATGTGTTTGGTGAATTTTTCGATGCCATTTAAGGGCCCAGAGAGCTTTTCTTATGCTGTCTTGACAGGGACCACTGGTAATGAAGCTACACGCAGCAATGGCTTAATTGGTGTCCATTGCTTCTCTTTCTCCTGAGCGGGTGACCTCTGTTTTTTAAGAGAAGCTCTTGCCTTCCATTCTTGACTGAATTCCTCCTCTTGTGAGTTACTAGGGCCATGGCTTGAATGAGGAGCATTTGTGGTTTTGCAGCTTCTAACGACCACAATCAGGTCCACACGAAACTGCTTCCTTCTGATGTCTTGCTGGGCACTGGCGTCTGGGCGGACCCGCGCCATCTGTGGCAGCGTGGGGGGGGGGGCTTGAATAGGGTTCATCCCTTTAACCTCCGCCTGTAGGGCCTCAGAGACTGCCCTCGGGCGTTCCGACTGCGTGCTTACAAACTGAGCCTTTCCCCACGCTGCGCCCTCTCACACCTTTTCTCAGTCTCGCAAAGTGACCTTAGCAATTGTTCAAGAGGCAGTAGTGGTTTTTGGAGAGTATGCTCCTCCTGCACCCCATTAACGACGGTGGGGGGTCATTTGTGACAGATGTTCAATGCACCCAGGCCCCCAGAGCATTATAGCTAACCTTGGCCTTTTCATAAAGTGACCTCCTCACAGCATTCTTATTAAACCATGAGAGCACTTAGAGAATCCCCCATGCATCAGGGTCCCAACATGTCACTGCCCTAAATTCATACCACAGCGGACAGGCTGGAGGTTCACAGCATATTGATGTCTGGAGCCTTCGGACTAAGTTCTCATGTCCTCAAAAGACACCTGGTTGCATACTCAGAAGCTACAAGGTCCATCACAAGCAATGGGCTTAATTGCTCTAAACACAGGAGGAGATGAAGATGTTCCTGATCCTGTTAATATTAACCTGTCTGCTAGAGTAGCCTTTTCAAAGGAAGGAGATTTGGGGCATTATCTTTTCCAGGACTTAGGCGGGCCAGCCTTTCTCCCTCGGCTTTGGAACCTGACTGTTGTTGGGTAAGCAACGTCTCGCCGCTCCTTTGACGGGACAGTGCTTTCCTGAAGTGGTGTTCACGGCTGTGCATCGCGTTAGACTCGGCACCCACCTAGAATGATGTGTTTTAACATTCTCTCTAATTAGTTTTTCTCACCAGCTCTTGGATGACTCCTGCACTCTGTAATTATTTCTTTCACTGGCACTTATGCCGATATTGCACCCTTTGCCTCATAATTACTGTAATTATAGTCACTATATTTGAATTTGGGGCCTGTGTGATAAATAGTTTTATTATATGTGTTTGATGGGAAGCGATTTCTCAGTGGGTGTCTCTAGGAAGTTATGGAGGTACCACGTGAGACACGTTAAAATATTTTTTGATAATAAATCACATGATGAAGCAATACCATGACAGGAGGAAGCAGCAGAGAACAAGAGGAAGTCGAATTCGGGAAAAATTCTTGTGTACTGCAAATGCAGCCTCGGAGCAGAAGGGGGCCAGTACTGAAGCCAGCAGCACATGCTGGGCTTAATAAACCCTCAGTGAGACCCCCACGATGCTAATCTCCCTCTTGTCCTCATTCTCTCCTGCACACGGCTGCCAGGCTCAGCCTTCAGAGGTCACTGGGCCCCAATTCCAGAATGGGGTTCCTGGAAATTGAAACACCTCTTTGGGAAACTCAACTAAATGATTTCTTTCTTTCTTTTTTTTTTTTAGGAAGTCAAGGGATTAGCTCTACTTCTTTGCCACCAGAAAAAGGAAGAGTTGATGGAAGTAGAAGATGTCAATGAAAAGTAAAAGCAAACAAGCAAACAAAATTTAGGACCTTCTGTAAAAGCCATATCCCCTGGGGAGATTTTCTTGGACCATGCAGCCCCCGCTCCCCCTGGAGCTGCGATCAGCCTTTACTCACGTATCTGCACCATTCTGTCTTCTGTGCTATGAAGCAACCTGTGCTTCTATTTCACTTCAATCTCCCGCAGATCAAACTCTAATGTTAGCCCAGCACATTTTGTGGGCCCA
Source organism: Avahi laniger (assembly GCA_963575035.1). NCBI lineage: Eukaryota > Metazoa > Chordata > Mammalia > Primates > Indriidae > Avahi > Avahi laniger. Next base: position 15,974 of record CAUYSK010120750.1, on the reverse strand, counting down.
CTAAACTGCAATAATTAAGCTCCACTTTATTTAGCTTTTACCAAATGTTATGCACTATGCTAAGTGCTTTATGTACATTATTTCACTTAATCCTCCCACACGTCCTCTGACTTAGGTACTATTATTATTTCCATTTTGCAGACGTGAGGTAACTTGCCAAAGTCACACGCGAGTATGGGGCAGAGCTGGGATTTCCAGCCAAGCAGGCTGACGCCACAGCCTACGTCATCCTGTCTCCCAATTTCTACAGCAACACACAAGAGGATCTGGTCAGAAAATGCTAAAACATCTCCATTATACCTGTTTCCATATTGCGTGTGGCTGAACAAACGTTAGGTTTCTTTGCGTCATTAGATTACGGGGCTCAGAAAGTGATTCATGAGCTCCTTCAGCATTTTCCTTTAACAGATGATAAGAGCTTCCGTCTTTAAACCGCTCGAGGCACACCGAGTTCTTTAAGTGACTACTGAGTTCTGGGGACAGCCTATGGGGGTCCTTCCACACCGAGCTCTGGGTGTGTTCAAGACCAGGGGAAGGTGGAGACAGCTCCTGGGTGGAGAGTCCCAGCACCGCAGGGGAGAGCAGGCGGAGCACCTCACCTGGGCACACGTACTCCTTCTTCTGCACGTCCGCCACGTTGAAGCCCCTCAGGTGCACGGGAGCCATGCAGAGTGTGAACTGGCCAACTGTCCGCCGCTGTCGCAGCCAATCTGAAAGCCAGGCCAGGTGGCAGTCGCAGTGCAGGTGGTTGGAGTGGAGGCGCCTGGGAAAGGAGGGTCAGAGGGAAGACGCTGTCACAGATGAAGCGGCGAGGCCGCCACCGCCAGCCAGAGCAGCCAATAGCTCGGTTCCCCTTTCCCCAGCGTGACAGCCCCCAGGGGCCCAGGGGCGCGTTTCCCTCTGCGCTACTGAGAAACGGGGGCCTCCACCCTGCCATCGCCAGGCCGCACCCAAAGGGCGCTCCCAGGGTTCTGAGCAACTGCCCGTTTCTTCACGGTGATTCCACCCTTTTCTTTCCCATTAAGCCAGCCTCAGCACACAGGAGAGGGAGAGCGACACCACTACGGTGACAATCCCTATTCCGGTCAAACTTACAAGGGGGCGCTCATTTGTGAATTTCAGCACTTTAGCTAGCGTGAGTTACGGCTGGCGTGAAACACGCTTCTCAATCTCAGTGGCCAGTCTGCGGTGGCACTGTGGCTGAGACGTGCCGTGGCCTCTGCCTGTTGGCCGTCCTTCTTCATTTCCTCCCTAGGTTTCCGCTAATGAACCCACAGTATGCTGGGCCTAAAACCAATACCCCCGTGTGCACCCGCGGGGCTGAGCGGGGCGCAGACAGAGGGTGAACCTTCTCTCTGTTCTCCTACGTGAATACAGTGTTGTCCCTCCAGACCCTTGCAATCCACGGTGCCCCTCCCCTCCTTCCCAAGTTCAGGTGCATCTGGTGTGTTCTGGCTGATTCGGGTAACTCTGAAAAGATTTTCTAACGAGTTCCAGGGCTCTCTGGCTTTGCTCTTCTAGTAGCTTTTACCCTTAAGTCAACTTTTTGCCCTTGAGTGAGTAAGAACCCCCGGAAGGGTGTGCATGCTCCACTTCTGAGGGGATCCCATCTGGTGAAATGACCGGAACTTCCTTTCCTCTCCCTGGGAGGCAAACTGAGCACATCCAGGGTCTTCTGAAGGTTTCCCCCAAGGTCTATCTGGGGCTTCCCATTTCCACACTCCCTACACCCCTAAGTCGTTAGCCGTGGTGGCGGGTGGGTTTCAGTCTTACCACCTGACCATATAACTTGGGTTTCTGATGCAAATTTTAAATGCTCGATTCTGGACATGCTAATCAGCCAGCTGTATCTTGGGACTTTCAAGTACTCTGTGTCAAGCCAGTTAACACTGAGTGTCAGCCCAGAGGAGCAGCTCTGGAGAGAGCTGAAGGGCTCTTGACCACGCTCCACTTAGCGTAAGGTCAACATTGCCAAGCGCTAGCCAAGTGCAAACTCACTCCTGCTGCTGCTGGCGGAGGCTCCCTGTCGCTGCGTGGGCACAAACCCACGCGGGCCAGGCCACTGGACACGTTGGCTGCTTCAGGGGCCCCAGATCCCATCCCATCAGACAGAGTAAAGGAGCCATATCCGACATAACACACAATTCTTTCTGCTAAAAAGCTTTTGAAAAGATTTTTATGATTTTGCTTTAAAATCATTAATCTCGATGTAATTTTCTTTTTGTATCTTACAGTGGGCTGCACACATTTTCCCAGGCTCCTAGGCCCAAGGTACAGCGCATATATCCCAAGTGACTCTCCCCTTTGAATTTCTAAGCTCAGACCCCTTGAGCTGAAGCAAACATGGCCTCCTCTTGGTCTGGAATTTAGAAAAAAGGGAGATAGGTGGGCAGGGGTCGGAGGACCCAAATCTTAAGCTGGTGGGAAGGACCTCAGTTCCAGGAGGGAATTCCGGGAGGGAAAGCAAGACCTGTCTGTTCAACAAGCAAGACCACTTTCTGCCAGGAACAGGGAGGAGACGCAGCAGCACACGTTTGGCTGGTTACTATTTCCTTAAAGCAGGAAGGAAAGGAGGCGATCCCATGGCCAGGTGGCCTCCACTGGCCATAAGTGCTGCCGAGGGACACGGCAACAGTGGGTGTGTCCGTGGGACACAGCGGAGCGAGCACAGGGCGGGCTGCAGTGGTGTACGCAGGCTGAGGTACAGCTCTTTTGTGTGCTACGACAAGCAGAACCTTTTCATGAGACTTTGGCTTTGGAAGGTGTTTGCCCTCGTTGGCAGGCAGGCCTGGAAACTGGGGCAACAGGGATTCACCATGAGCCAAGGAGCGTAGGTGCATGAGGCGGGTCGCAGATCAACGCAAACAAATCCCCACCGGTTCCAATCAAGGGTAAGAGATCAATGGAGCGACAAAAATGACGTTTAGTAAGTCAGATCCTTACTGAGCTCATTGGTTTCCAGGATGATAAAAATGTCAGAGGTTTCCCTTCTGGAAGATTGTTTTAGGTTGGCTTTTTCTCGGTATTGGCCGGCCAGCCCCAAGCTAACTCTCTTCCTAACCTTGTTACAGATGGTGCTTGTCCCTTTGTCCATCTTCATAGGAATTGTTCCCCTCCCAAGAGGACCATGCAAAAGAGGTGACCCAAACTGACTTGGAAGCCACATGAGCACTCTTGCCAAAAGCCCAAGGCAGTGGAGCCCAGGGCAGTGCCCAGGCCCTGTTTCCTCCTCTTGAAATTTTATGGATTCTTGCCTTTCACAGGTCTGGGAGATCGAGTTGAGGAATACCATCCCAAATACTAATATTGAAAGAAAAAGAATCACGGTGAGCATGAAATTATTAATAAAGCTCGGGCACTGCCAGGAGTAGTTGTAATCCTCTTGAGTGAGAAGAAACATTATTTTAATTACTTTCAATACTTTTGGTGAGGTGTGATGGCAATGACACAAGCCAGGGTGGCCCACATGGGTTCCTGGGCTGTGCGGAAGCTCCCGTCTCCCCTCCCTCTTCTCACCTGGCACCTGCTCTTCTGCCTCTGTTTACGCTGAATGGTGTGAGCTCAGGCTCTGATGCAAAATTGCCCCAGTCTGACACTGGTTCTGGTGTTTTCTGACTTTGGGCAGCAATTTAACTCTGGGTCTCAGTGTTCTCATCTGTGAAATGGGGATATTAGTGGTGCCTCTTTCCTAGAGTTGTTGTGAGCACTGAAATGATGTATGGGAAGTGCTGAGCGCAAGCCCCAGCACATGGTAGAACATTGAAGAAACGTTTGCTATTGTTATGATTATTATAAGCTAGAAGAAACTAGCTCCAGATTTCAGTGTCTTACCAATGCATGGTCCTGCGTGTACTAGGCCATGGTTTCTTAATTAGAAACCAAAGCACTCGAGGTGGCTGGGTGGTTCCTGCATGTTGTTCTGTGATCTTTTGCTGGTGGACACATCATATTCCATGTGGATGAAACCACCTTTACAGAACATAAGGTGAATGAATACAAATGCCAATTTTTAAAAGGTGCCTTTTAGTCACAGACGGTAAATTAAATTTCCAGCAAATCCTTTTAGAGAGGGTCAGTGTTCATTCTCTATAAAATGTGGCTTTCTGAATTCAATATAAAAGCTTTCCTTTAGAAATCCCATTTATGACTTCCTTCCTCTCTCCTCTTCTCTCCTTCTCCACCACGACCAGCCGTAGCCCCCCCAACCCCGCACACTTTAATTACAGTGAAGGGGGATTAGTCAGCTCAGGTCTCCAGGGAGTTCTGTACAGAGCCATCTCTGAAATTAAACTAAAGAGAAAATGGCAGCAGGCAGGGAGCAAGGCGAATGGACGAGATTGATTGATTGATCCGAACTCATCAGATGAATGTTCAGGATGGCAGAGAAGAATGACAACAGAAACAAGGAGAAAAAACCCTCACGCTCTCTTCCCCCCTCCCCAGTGCACACCAAACAAAGCACCCAAGATCCAGGCCTAACCCTGCCCCCCAACTCCCATGGAACCAGCCCGGCTTCCAGCATTGCTGCTCCTGAACTGAAAACAGCAAAGAGGGAGGATAATCGCAGAACAGCACATAGGAACTGGGCTGCGGATTTCGGCAGGGGAGACTCATTTTTCTTCTACGCAACCCACTTGTTGGGGATACTGTAAGGCCTGGCACCCTCGCTTTCTGCTTCTTGCCCAGAAGCTCCTGGCCACCCTCCTTCCCCAGCTCATTTGTGCTTTGCTGGAAACTTTAAGGAAGTCTTTGAAGACCAAACAGCATCGCCTTAAAATTCCATGACTGCATCATCTCATTTTTTTTTTTTTTTTTTTTTGAGACAGAGTCTCACTCTTTTGTCCGGGCTAGAGTAAGTGCCGTGGCATCAGCCTAGCTCACAGCAACCTCAGACTCCTGGGCTCAAGCGATCCTTCTGCCTCAGCCTCCCGAGTAGCTGGGACTACAGGCATGCGCCACCATGTCCAGCTAATTTTTTCTATATATTTTTAGTTGTCCGATTAATTTCTTTCTATTTTTAGTAGAGACGGGGTTTCGCTCTTGCTCGGGCTGGTTTCGAACTCCTGAGCTCAAACAATCCGCCCGCCTCGGCCTCCCAGAGTGCTAGGATTACAGGCGTGAGCCACCACGCCCGGCCAGCATCATCTCATTTTAAGAGGAGAAAAAAGAATAGATTTTTCTTGGCTGAGCTACGCTATCATATGATGGATCCAAGGAAGAATTTGGGAAGCAAAGATGGAAGCTGGGCTCGGATTATTATTCCTCTTTATAATAACTAGTATTGGTTTTGCACACACCATGTGCAAGGAATGGTACACGTTAGAGTGTACTTCATTGTCACCATTTTGAGGTTGAGCATTTGCTAACTCACTTTCCTTGAAGCACAGAGATGAGAGACTCGCCAAAGCCAGTGGCAGAGCTCACATTTAAACTCAGGTCTGGGTCCTTCCTGGGGTGCTCTGTATCACCTCCTTCGAAATTGCCTCTTTGGTCGCTTTCTCATAAATTCAGTGGTTCTCAGACTGTATGAGCTTTAGAATCTACTGGAAAAGAATCTCCTGTTAAAAACAGATTGCTTGTGTCCACTTCCAGAGATTCTGACTCCATAGATCTGGGGTGGGGCCTGAAATCTTGCTTTTCTAACAAGTTCCAGGTGATGCTGATGCTGCTGGCCTAGGGACCCCACTTTGGGAACCTCTGCTCTAAGGATTTTCAAATCTTATGTATTCTGCATTGCTTGGGGAGCACAGATAAGCTGGTTGCTTGGAACTTCCATCCATATTTCTCTATAAACAGTGTGATAATAACAATGGTATAGCAATCAACATTCTGTATTGTCTATCACATGCCATTCGATTTATGTATCTAATTTCATCTGATCCTCACCACCACCCCTATTTATAGAGGATGGAATGGAGGACACAGGGCTAATAAATGGCCCCACAGGAATTTTAGCTCTTTGCCTTGGCCCTAAATGTACTTGCTGAACACCCTTGGACCTAGCTTTCCCCAACTGCTGTGATGCAAATACTGCTGAGGTTCCACCAACACAAGCCAAGCATCAAGTTTAAGCGTCTTTGGAAAGGCCACCAGAGCCCATTTGCAGAGAAACTGACAGAGAGGTTTCTGGTTGAGAAGACAGGGGAGTTCCCCGGGTCACAAGGGCACTAGAACTGCTCTCGGTATTTGGTGTCATGGGGAGATCTGCTTCCTCAGTACACGCCCTGGAAGGCTTAAGCCCACTCAAGATATTCCCGATAAAGAACCGGGTATCAGAAATACTGCATTCTAATGTCAGAGTATCAGCCAGGGAGCAGGTGAGCAGGGGCTAAGTGGAAAGGAGAGAAGGAGGGATGGACTGGTGCTCCCTCTCCTGCACCGTTCCCAGGGGAAAACTATGTAACCACCGGCAACGTGACAGAACTGCCAATGGTCTGTGACATTAGCTAAGCAGAGGGTGAATCATTAAGTCATAGTTCTATACGTTCTCTGACAACACAGAACTAATACTCTCTCCCATCAAGATGGAAGACGCAAACACACAACACAGGAAGAATTCCCACAGTCCCGGGGTGAAGAGACATGACTCCGTCTGACGCAGAATGGGGGGTTCAGAACCACAGATGGCACCATGGCCCTTCCCCGCATCTGCCCTCACTTGCAGAAGGAGGAGGCGTTCGAATAGGGAGCTGTTTGCCAAGTCTGGGCACGGCGGGTTTTACAAGCAGCTTAGAGCGCTGCACCTTGGGTGTGTGAGACGGGGCGAAAGGGGGGAGGAACAAGGACCTCTTACTCACAGAGTGCGGATCTTCGGCATGTGGTTGAAGCTGGTGACCAGGATGCGGCTGATGTTGTTGTTGTTGAGGGTGCTGCGGAGACAGGGAACACAGGGACACGGTCAGCCGGGGAGAGCACGGGGAGCGTGGAGGAGGCACCAGGACGCTTGCAGGAGGGAAGGGAAGGGTGCATGTGACTGCAAGAGACACCACACGTCGATAGCAGCCGGCCGGCCAGTGGGGCAGCTGAAGACAAGTGGACAGGTCTCCGGGTGACAAGAGCATCCACTGACTCCTTTATCCAGTGGGGCCCTCCTTCCCTCTCCTGCCCTCTCGGGACTTGCTTACCCACCTCGAGTAACAATATCGCCTCCCAAAATCCTACTGTGTGCCGAGTGCTTCATTATAACATCTCTAATTCTTACATCTCTGACGTCAATTACGTATTGCTGTCCTCAGTTTAGAGAGAAGGAAACAGATACAGTGATGTTGCTTAGTAACACACAAGTCTGCAAAGGGGTTGCTCCTGTATGATGTATGAGAAAGCTGAGCTACAGAGAGGTACAGTAACTTTCCCAAGGACCACAGCAGCCACTCTCTGGCGATGGGACTTGAACCCAGCATTCCCTCGCCACCATCTCCGTGCCCTGTCCATCGCATATGTCTCCTCACGCACGATGCGTTTTCTTGGCATCTTCTGACTCTTCAAGCGCATCTTATCTCAAGCCAGTCTGTGAGTACAGGCACTACGACTCCTCTCTCCCGGGCACCTCCATGACCACGATGGAACTCCTGCAGTGCAATGTGGGCACTGACTGGTACTTTTGTACAGGGAACAGCAAGGAGAAAGGTGTGAGCTCCATAAATGAGCCAGAATGAAATAAGGACACTGAAGAATGAAATACGGCTCAGAAAAGTCCAGCCCGGGCTGACCCTTCCACAGGGACCTGTTATGGAAGCCCAGGGGAAGTGTGGCAGCCAAGGGAGCGTCTGCAGAGCTGGAAACGCTATGTAGCAGGAGGGCCTTTCGGGTCAGTTAGTTCACTGATGACCCAGAGGGAGAGACAACACCACGCGGGAAAGTTGAGCCTTGGGCTCAGGTCTCTGACTCCACACCTGCCTCACCGAGCAAGAGCTGGATACAGCCCGTGGAGCAATCCTTCCTGTGCCCTTCTTTCTGCTGCTCCTCCCAGGGCCACGTCGGGCATCGCCTTCTCAACAACCCAATTCCTCTTGTCCTCTCCTGGGTCTCCACCGGCCCCCACTGGCCTAGGAAGGAGCCTTTCTTTGGAAGCCTTCACTAGTTAAGCAGACTTCTTCTGCCCTTGGCTCTTGGTAAACACATCACCTTCCTCTTCAAGAGTCTGCCGCAGCACAAGCTCTGCAAAGGGATGTTTTCTACCTTGCATACTACTATGGCCCCCTGACCTGGTCCATACATGGTTCAAATCAAGTCTTACTATTCCTAGTTGTGTAGTCTGGGGCAAGTTATCAACATCTCTTATCCACAGGCTCTTCACCTGTGGAAAGAAGCAGGTGACAGCACCTCCCTCGCAGGCTGGTAAAAGGCTTGGATGTAGCACGTGCTCAATAAATGGAGGCTGCATTTTAGTGACACTGGTGGAGGGGATCTAGTGCTGTCCTGGTCTTTTCTATTCCCTCCCAACTCCACCCCCCATGGGAACAGAAACAGAGCTTCGCCCAGCACACGGTGGTCCCCATGCTCACCCCACCCAAGAGACCCAGCACCGATGCCTTCTCTAGGCCCCGGTCCACAGTGGGACTCTAGTGATCACGTTTCCTCCACCCCAGACTAGTCCTCAACCTCCTCACCCCAACCCTGGGCCAATCATCATTTGTTTGGCCAATAAGGCCAGGAGGAAGTCTGGTTTACACAAAGGCGCGGGACCTAATTCTTTTTCCTCCCTCCCTCCCATATGTATTATGCAGCTATCACGTGTGTGGCACCACGTGAGACATATTGTGTGGCAAAGAGGAATGAACAGCTCACATTTACGTTGCCTGCATCTGCCTGCTTTGTAACTTTACTAATGCACCGATGTAAGTATTTGGCATTTTATGAAGTTGAACCTACTCGGCTATTTTCTTTCATGTGTCATGTCTTCTGTGTGTGTGGGTAGTATCCATCCTGTCTCTGTCCATCCAGAAAGCTTTCAGAATACCTCATCAGACAACGTGAAGGACTTGTCACTCCCATCAGAACAGGCTCTGCGCCTTGTCGGAGAGCTTCCTGGGGGTGAGGTCTATGCCCCCCACCTTCTGCACTGGATTAGAAATGCTTCCAGGGCAGAAGGGATGCTTTCATTTCCCCTTCTATACATCTCAGAGTTCTGGGCTCCAGACTTGGGGGATAACAAAGTAGGGTTGTAGACTGACCATCAGACAAAAAATCTGAAGCATCCTGCTTGTCTCACAAAGGCAATGAGCAAGATGAGTTTGCAGAGAAGGGGCTTCTTTCGGACCAGGCCCAGCCCCTCAACTCCGGGTGGACTTCACAGTCCAGCTCTAATTTAGCTGAACACGCGGTACAGTTACACGCAGGGCTTCAACCATAACTGCATCCGGCAGCAGTCCGGCAGCAATGACTTATTAATGTATTGCTACACTGATATTTAAATGTGAGTCGTAATGAGAGCTATAAAACATTTACGATAATAGTAATTATTCCAGAACTCAAATGACTAAACACAGTATCCAGACTTTCATGATTTGCTGCTTGGGGCCGGCCTGTCCAGAGATGTCAGGGGGTTGGTAACATCTCGGATGCTGATCTCTACGGCAGCTATGGTTTTTGTTTCCCTAATAAACACAGATTTATTTGATTTCTAGTTTTGGCAGCTTTTGTCCACGCGCACAGCACTGTGCCCTCTCTGATTCTCGTGCCCCCGCCTAAGTAGCTGGCTTTTGATGGAGAAATCATTGTTCTGTCCCCAAGGCAGCAGAGTTGTGAGCGTGGGCCTTGCAGGCGCAGACCTTGTTTAGATTCTGGCTCTGCCACTTACAGCCTTTGCAGTGATGGGTAAGTTTCTTAATCTCATTAAGTTTCCTCTTTTGTAACGTGGGGATAATAATAGCACTGCTCTCGTAGAGCTTTAGTGGTGATTAAATGAGATGTTACTAATAATTGCCAGCATTAACCGAGAGCTGACTGTATGCCAGACAGGGCCTGGGCGAGGGCACTACGTCGTGCCATCTCATTTAATTCCTTCAATTACCCCACGAGGCGGGGACCTTTGTGATCATCTCCATGTCATGAATGAACCAACTGGGGGCGCCAAGGTTTGAATCCAAGCAAGTCTGACTCCAGGAACGAGGCCTGTGTTACTTTCCTTTTGCTGCTGTAACAATTCAGTGACTTAAAGCAACACACGTTTATTCTCTGATAACTCAGAGGTCGGAAGTCTAAAACAGGTTCACAGCGCTACGGTCTTTCAGAGGCTCCAGGGGGAGGACTCGTTTCCTTGCCTTTTGTGGCTTTCACGTCCCTTGGCTCGTGGGCCCTTCCTTGCGTCACTGCAATCTCTTACTTCTATAGTCGCATCGCCTACCACTCACCGCGATCTGCCTCCCTCTTATGATGAGCCTTGTGATTACATCTGGAGCTTACCTGAACAGTCCAGGATAACCCACCCCACCTCAGGACCCTTAATTTAGTCATATCTGCAAAGTCCTTTTTGCCAGGTAAGGTAGCATTCATAGGTTTCTGGGATGAGAACGTGGACATCTCCGCGGGCCGTTATCCAGCCTTCGGAACAAGGCACATACAGCACTTAGCACACTGCCTGGCTCATACCAACAGCCAGTGGTCCTTAGCTACTGTTATCGTAGCTTGTGTTCGTTTAGTCCTTTACGGCTGACAACCCAGTTTCTGTCTCATTTGATACTTGTAGCACTCTGAGGTCGGAATTATTACCCCCGTTTTAGAGACAAGCAATTTGAGGCTAAGAAAAGTTATTACTGAGAATTACTGAGGGAATCCCATGAGCTCCTGGTGGATTCAGGACTCATTCTTTACCACCTCCTTCCCCTGTTTGCCTCCTACTTTCGGGTCTAGTTTGTCACTCCGGTGTGGATAGTCTCTGTCATCTCTACTCTAGTGCTCAACAGCAGAAACATCTGCATAGGCCTCCTGGAGCCTCTTGTGCTATACACCCCCTTGAAGATTAACCAGTAGAAAAATACAAGGCCGGGTCTGACAACGGCACCCCTCCCGTTGCCCCAGTCGGATTGCTGGCCCGTGCTAAGCTATGGTGACCTTGTCAGCCTCATCTTACTTACCCCCATCTCCGGTGGGGGCGCTATTGTCCCAGACTGTATCTTCCACCTCACTGCTCTGCTCCTTTGGAGATACTTTGAGAAAATGTGCTTTTCCCCCCAAATTACCCAGGTAGCGGTTAGAGGTTTTTCCCTAAGTAAATACTCGTAATTCAGCACTTACCATCAAGTTTGAAGCTCAAGTTCAGGGTCAAGTTAATTCTATACATTTCACAACTGTCCTGGCCTCCCCCTTTTCCTACCGGCACGAGCTACTGAAGGGGCATTTCAGCGTCAACTAGAAATACAGCCCCTCCCTCCCCGTGTGATTTAAAAGACAGTCTACCCACCTACAGTTTCTCTCCCGTACAGTCCTCGCCCCACCACAAATACTGCATTTATATCGAGTCTCACTTTGACCTGTGTCGTGTCCAGCTGTTCTCCAGCTGTGCCATTATTGGAGCAAAAATGCCTCATGAAAAGGAATCACTTTCCATATTAAAATGACCCATTTGGACAACGCTACTCCTACCTATGGACTCCATTCTCTCTCAAGTGTGAGCACTAGAAAAGGGGTATTAAACTTTTTTTTTTCCAGGCCGCTAGGGATGAGTGAAATTACTATCGTTTCCATAGTTCCCAAATAGAACCTTGGTACCCTGAAAGAGTTCGTCCGTCGTCTTTCTCAGCTAAATACCAGGGTCCGGAGGCAAGACAAGGGCTCCCCAGCAATGACTAATGCATGAGGATTCACATAATGGTCAGTATCAGGGATTGGCAAACAACTACCCACAGGCCACATCCCAGCTAATGCAGCCTGTTCTTGTGAAAAAGGTTTTACCCACTCATTTCTGTGTTGTCCATGGCTGCTTTCAAATTACAATGGCTGAGTAGTTGCAGCAGAGACCATATGGCTTACAAAGCTTAAAATATTTACTATCTGGCTTTTCATATTTTAAAAAACCCTTTTGTTGGCCCTTGGCTGCTCTAGAACTGGACCATCCTGGCCCTGTCTTTGCCAGTGATTAAGTATAACATGCTGGGCAAGTTCCATAACTGCTTAGTAAGAAGAGGGGTTAGGTCAGAGGCTTTCAAAACTTAAAAACGCAAACAAAAAACACTTCCAGGAAGCCCCTCCAGTGGCAGTTAACAGAGCTGGGATTCAAAAGCAGGCAGTCGAACTCCCACCTAGAAGACTGGTCCCAATGCTTCTGGAACTTGCAATGCCGTGATGGAATCAGAGCCTGGAGAAGGCCCTGTTCAAGAGACAGGGCAGGTGAATCCACCTTCGGTTGGGTATGGAAGGAACTTGGGCAGTGGTTCTCAAAGTGTGGTCCCCAGAGCAGCAGTGGCAACTGGGAACTTGTTAGAAGTGCCTATTCTCAGGCTCCACCCAGATCTACTGAGTGACTACTGACTGACAGATCTACTGACCCACCCTGGGGTGGGTCTCATTCTTGTGTGTTTAATGAGCCCTCCAGAGGAGTCTCATGCAAGCTCATGTTTGAAAACCACTGAACTAGGGAAAAAGCTAAAAACAGAGCCTTTACCTAAGTATAGAGGGCCATATATAAGATGCTCTCTTGCTACAACTGGGATCAAAGGCCTCTTTGGTGGAGGGCATGGTGTTCTCCCACTAAGGAAGAGGCCCAAGCTCTGCAATAGTAGCCAGTTCTCAACAGTGGTGGCTGTAACCACCCTGGAGGGCACCAACTTGGCTTCTGCCCCCAGGTCTCCGTTGTTCCCTGCAGAGTGTGAACATGTGGCTCCTGTTGCATCACTCAAGACAGCCATCTTTGATCCAGAGGAACTAGGTCCAGCTGCAGCCAAGCCACCCTGGCAACCTTAATAAGGCTGACATTTCCCTCTGTCTCCTCCGATTAGGCCATCGCTTTATCACTCTGTGCTTTCCTGGCTCTGGGTGTAATCTGCGTGTTGTGTGTCCATAACACCATGTAATTGGCTCTAATGCAACAATATTATCTGTGAGCATGTATCATATAATTGCAAAATCAGGCATCTGCAGTAAGTGCCACTGCAGCCTCCCAGCATGTCAACCTTCCTGGGGTACTCTTGGAAGCCCTCCTCTTACCCTCAACACAGAAGGGACCCAGACTCCTTGGGTTAGACCCTCTTGGTACACTGGCCCATTCACGCCTGTCTCAAGGTAGGTTGGCTTCTCCCTAAGTCTAGGTAAGCAAGGTGGTTCTCTTGTTGAGTCATCAGCCACCATGGCAACAGGATGTCTGTTTTAAGTGGACCCAGAGATGCCCTGGCCTGTACCTACAAATGTGGATGTCCAATGGCTAACACGCCAAGACTGGAAGAAAGAGCAATCTCTAAGAGTGCCTATATCGAACTCACAGAGGTGGACACAGCCAAAGTAGGCAGACCCCTTTCCTGAAGAGCAGCTGAGTGTAAATACTGTGGCTGGACCCTGCGAGAAATACCTACACAGCTGGCAGAGGGGATGACAGGCACAGAGGGGTTCTGGTAGCGTGTGGATGAAAGGGGAGGGGTGGGGAGCTCACGGCTTAGGCAGGCAAGGCAGTGAGGAATGAAATGGAGGACACTGCAGATCCTTGGGGCTGTCCTTCAGGTCCCTGCTCTCCTCTTTGGCTCATATGTCAAAGCAACACTGGCTCCTATTAGTCTTGCTAGGTGACTGCTGATTGGCAGTCATCATGGCACTGGGAGTCCGGGCCTACTGCAGATGACCTGGCCCTAAAACCCTCTCTGAGGTCCTAGGAATGTGACCATTATTGGCCAACTCAGCTCTATTAGAACATGTGTAGATGGCTTCTCTTTGCAGACTTGGCCCCAGGAGAACACACTGAATTGCCCAGTAGGCTCATGCAGGTTGAGAGAAGCATCCCTAAGCCTCTTCCCCAGCTCAGGGCCTCAGGCTGTCCCCAGACCTCCTCCTCGGTACCCTATCATTTTTAGGTGAAGCTCCCTGCCCTGTGTCCCTCCTGTCATGGCTGAACTTGTCTTTTCTTCCCAGCTGTGTGCTGCTCTGATTTGCCTGGGGGCTCTAGGAAACTCCAGAAATCAGGAAGGAGGAGGATGTAGTAATGCCTCCTTTGAGAAAACCTAAATGGAATGTTACAGGTTCTCCTGTGAACTCTCTACTCCCCTCTAATGAGCTAGACTAGTAAAGGACACTGCTTTGAAGTGGGCTTACTGAGATCTGCCAATAAAGATGTCCACGACGCCCATAATAATAGCAGTAATAATGCTGATACTATTTGTTAAGTGTTTGCTATGTGCCAGCACCAGGCTGAGCACTTTTCACACACTATCTCATTTAATTCTCCCAACAATCCTGAGATACTATTGTTATTTCCATTTGGAAGCCCAGAAAGCTCAATGAACTCTGCCCAGACCACACAGGTTACAGAGCTGTGGGGCCAATATTCAGGGCCGGGAGGTGTGATACCAAGACCTACATTTTTAACCATTACACAAAACTGCCTCTTGCACAATTACCTTCAAGCAGTTGTTAACTGCCCAATGTCCACGTCTTCCCAAGGTGGAGGCGAATCCTGTCAGTTTGCGGTGGACTTACCCTGTACCGCCTTTGATGTGGCAGGGACCACGGTGTCTGCCTCACTACGGGGGCTGCTGCAAGGCAGCGGTGCACACGACCCTCCCTCCCTGCTGCTCCGAAACAGAGCGCGAGGGCAGGGTGGGAGAGGCTACAGAGAACAGAGGGCAGCTAAATCTCAAAGCCTTCTGAGGTCCAGGTTTGGCTAACACGTCTAAGTGTTGCCAAAACACAGTGGCCCTTATGTTGGATGGGCTGATTAGAGTTTTTAAGAATCCCTGAAGAACCAAGAGTATAGCTCTGCTCCCTACGCAAAGCTTATCTGTTGCCTGTTTAGAGGGGCAATGGGTCTCTGAGGGCACAGGAGGCGAGAAGAACAAGAGAGGTGTGGGAAGCAGGGAGGGGGAGACAAGATGGGAAGCCGCCTCTTTCATATGGCTTGCTCTCCTGGACTTCCCTGGGTGCTGCATATTACTGAGTTCCTTGATCTCCCTGTGGACTGTTTAAATTAAAGCTCATAACCATTGTGTGGGCATGTAATGAAAACAACTGATGCTGCACTGATTAGTCCATTACTCTCAACTGTTAGAAAACATAATGATCTCACAAGGGGCCTTATTCACTGACGTATAGCAGTTGAGCTCTCATTTGACACCTCAAGTTAGCAGCCAAAGCAATAACAGCTGGGGTTTTTGTCTCAATATTTGTACCCGACTCTAAAGTGATTTGGCACCGGGTGAGCGTTATTTTTAAACACACAGCTCTCACCGCCAAGTAACATTTTAAATGGTCTCCAGGTGTCATGTAAAACCTACAGAAATAAATAAAAACAATCAGCTGCCAATTTGGGCCTTTGAGGATACGGACTCCTTAACAAAAGGGCTTGTCTTTGGTTCGTCTTTCATTGTATATTCATACGATGACAGGCAGAAATTCATCTCCACCCACTCAGCAGAGCCTCGATGTGAAAAGAAAAAAGAAAATAATGCCTCCAAAAAATGTTAAAAAATAGAAGCTCAAAAGAGAAAGATGAATCTTCAAATCCTGCCACTGCTCAGAGGCATGATGCCCCAGCATTTTGGGTCCCTTGAGTCTGAAGAACTCCTTACTCATTTATTGAGATGATCACAGATACTGCCCAGTGGTGATTCAGAATGGTTCACCTGCCTTCCGATGATGGAGTTAATTATAAACTGTACCTTAAATGACCACATGAATGAGATGGCCTTGGTCTCCCAATTCTATTTCATCGTCTATACCTGGGGCCCTGGATAATCTTGTCCACTTTATTATTTAGAAACCAGGCAATTGCCAGCATGCCAAGATGTCCACATGGGCCAAGGATGAACGGGTGACCTCCCACTTACATAGCTGGA
>CAUYSK010120747.1:0-28570 GCA_963575035.1 Avahi laniger | reverse complement strand
ATGAAAAAGACACCTGCACTCGAATGTTCATAGCAGCGCAATTCACAATTGCAAAGATGTGGAAACAACCCAAGTGTCCATCAATACATGAGTGGATTAATAAACTGTGGTATATGTATACCATGGAGTACTATTCAGCTTGATTTGCTTTTTAAAGTTGAAAGAGATTAAAGGTACGGTCTCTACAGATAGACTGGAAGATTTAAAATTATTTTCTTTCTAAGACAAGAGTAATATCCTGAAAAACAGAAGAGGAAGAACTTGGGTTATTTTTTAAAGCAAGCAAACAAATAAAAAACAATCAGAAACCAGAAAAACAGAAATGTGCTAAATTTTGTACATTTTCCAGCCATGTTTTAAAAAAGCAAATTATATTACATTTTTATTTAAAGAAATCATACTTAATAATTCCAATCACAAAAATGTATGCAAATACCCATCTATTTTAAATGAAGATAGTTTCCTCTTACCTATGATATTCAGAAAACTATTTTGCCACACTTATCAAGGAAATGTCTCTGTTAAAAAGCTGTGGTTTTTGTTCTCATGCTAAGAGTTTTCTGGTTTCGGGCTGGCTGATTTTTTTTTTTAAATAGTAAATTCAACACATTATTCCTTATCTGAGTATTAGAAACAAAATATGTATATACAGAGACATGGAATCATCCAATCTATTGCATTTACTAAGGGTATAAAAGCACTGGTGGGAGCTAATTGAGTTCATGCTGGGTAAATTATCAATGGAAATGAGTTTGGCCATTACTTTTGCATTGGGAAATTTAAACAGTATTATTGAGTAAATATTGATGCTGCATTTGTGCATTCATTAAAATGCAAAAGCTTCTCATTTTAATTCATAGGGCATGGGTTAGAAGAAGGAAAGGATTAGATGGAAATACTCTGCAGCATAAATGCATTCATGAATTGGATAAATTTTCTTGAAGTAGAATCAGATTTCCAAAGGAATCTCCATATACTCTTAGTTGCTCTTAGAAGGATTTGACCATTTTGGGATGAAAGAACCAATCCTTGATTGAACATGATTAGGAATAGTATCAGCTAGTAATTTCTTAATGAACAAATTATTTCATGGCATAATTTACAGATTAAATCTTACAGATTGATTATTTGTCTTTTAGAGAGATAGCTGCAATGATGACCCACTCTTATTTTAACAGTTCTTGTGAATTCTCCTCTTGCTCTTAAAAAAAATGATTGCTCTTTAAATCTAAAACCATAGTATTAAAGTTGCTTTTTCATAATGTTGCTGTCTACTAGCACCACTTTTACAATGCTTTTTAATATTGCATAAGCATAACTGCATTCATTTTAAAAGCTATTTGAAATCAAATTAATGTTATATTCATCCTCTTAGAGGAAAAAGTAGGTACTATCTAAAATATGGTTAGATGAATAGAACTTTTTCAGAAAATGCCTTGGACTACATAAAAAAGAATATTGTATTGAAGGAAATTATATGTTTAGAATAATACCTTCTAAGCCCAAAGCTATCTTCAAAATGAGTGGGACTGAGCAGTCTCTTTCTCTGCAAATATTCCCCAAACAGGAGAGATTTTTAATATTTTTGCACTGAACAGCTGACATGAGGGTTGTTAAAAATATAAAAATATTTTGAGGGTAAAAGCATAGAAGTGAAACTTAGAGAAAGCAGTGGCACGGCCACTCTATTGTGTTTGCCTTTCTATCACCAGTAGCCTAGGTTCTGGCACCAGACATGCATCCCATGCTAGATTTTTACTCCCTCTGCTTGTGCTGTGTGTCCACTTCATAGCTAGCCTTGTTAAAGAGCTAGGGTCAAGCGTTTCTCAGTGAGAGATAGCAGACGTGAAATTTATCTCCTGCACCATCATCCAGGAATGCAAATTTGGGAATTAGGAAATGGGTATGTCTGGGAGTGACTCTACATCATTTAGTTGACACTATGTCCTCTCCAACTCCTTCTTGTCTTGTCCTAACTTGAGTGCATGCTGACCGCATCTCTTGAGGAAGTATACTGATGCTCTTGACAAATGGAGATGAAGAATTATCTTGTAGTTTGAGAACAAATGGGAACAGGTGCATGGTTAGTTGGGCAAATGATAAAGGAGGCAAAGGAAAAATACTTGATATCTGTTACACTTTTAGGAATCTTTCCATTTTTCAGCATTTTGGAAGGTTTTTGATTGACAGAAACTTTTCTTTTTGTGGATATCATCCCTTTATGTTTCCCAAAATAAATGTTCTAGTCACGCACTTGGACAAACCAACACTGGTTCACAGATATCCATATACAGCCCAGATGGAATAAGTATTATTAATATTATTCCTTTTTTTCTCTTCATATTTCTTATATGAATTGTAAAATTCCAGTCTTAAATTGCCACCACATAAATTGTCACTCTATGTCTCAGTTTTAAGTTAGCTAACATGTATCACTTGCCAGCTAATTTGCCAAGTTCTATGTTAGACCCAAGCATAAAATTCTCATTTTTAAGGCTTTTGTAATCCAAAATAGTGCAACAAGACAAGTCCTAAGGAACCATCATGAAAGAAAAATGTTATCAGCCATTCCCCAATCATATTGTGTACTAGATATTGGAAATACAAAGCTGTAAAAGATATGGTCCTTGCCTTTGGGGCTATGAGGAATGATGCATACTCAAAAACCAAAGATATTAGCCTAAGAGCTTTGAGACCAAGGTATTCTTATAAGCCAAAAATTTTAATAAAATCTTATACATAACTCTTTTATTGCAAGATTATGTCTTACTTTTGTCAGGTTAAAATTTTTTTTGTTGTGTATGCAATGAAAGTGATAGAAGATGGTAGATGTTGTTGTTTTTATTTTACTCTTAATGTTCTTACCAAGAAAAACAAAAATGAACAACCATGTATCTGTTCCTTAAACAGAACATAAACTTATACATAGTATAAAAGACATGTAAATATTTCAACAGGATCTTGAAAGAGGGATAGAACATGGACATGGAGAGATATAATAAATTGGAAGAAGCATATTTCTGATGAAGTAAAGCACATGGACAGTGGTATAGAACTAGAAAAGAACAGGGCATAGTTGGACAATGAACTAAATTGGTTGGAGATCTGGCACGTTTGACAAACACTATATATCTAATAGACTATATAGATAATATCTATAAAGTACTGAGTATTTGCTATGTGCAAGGAAATGTGTCAAGCCCTCCTATAGTTATTAGGTCATTTAATCCTTACAAAAATATTATACACTAATTATTAGTGTGAAAATTTTACAGCTGAAGTTGAGGCTTATAGCTTAATTGTAGATCTTGCTCTTCATTTTGATTATTAATGCAATTGGCCAGTGAGATGAAAGGGGCTAGGTATTGGAAGCATTTGATGCCATGTTAAGGACCTGGTACTTTTTTCATTAGACAATATGAATTTATTGAAAGCCTTCTGGTTTGTTTGCTTTTGTTCTTTGAAAGGAAATTAATATTTAATTAATATCCAACTTCATGAACTATGATAAAGCCATGTTATTTTAGCACATCCACCATTTTTTATAATATGAATATGATGATTAACCCTTAGTAGTAGAATTTCTTGATTTGTAAAAGAATGTTGAATAATGTCTTTTTGTGTAGCTCTTCTTTCTCCAACCTACTTTCAAATGTCAGAGAGGCTTCTCATTAGCCACAATATTTCTTACATGTCATTATTCATTTTGATCCTTTTAAATACAATCTAACTGTGCACTGCTCTTAAATTTATATTTCTAGTCTTAACCCCTCACTTGAACTCCATTATATCCAACTGACTAATTGATATGCCCACTTGAATATGTAAGAAGAATTTCATACCCTCGATAGACAATATTTTTCAAATTAAGTTGCTGTCATGCCAACCACAGTTATTAAATATTGAATAAGACACTTTTTTCACACAGTTGAAATGTCCTATTTGCATACATTAACTTCCTCTATGGACTTAGATCTGTTTTTTGACCTTTCTTCTCTTCCTATTCCTATGCCAGCATCATCCTCTTTTGATTTTCCAGTAGATTTACAGTGTCTGTTTTGGTCATCAGCATTCTAAGATGATCACTCAGAGACCCTCACCCTTATTTAATATATTCCCCTCCCTTTGAATTATATGAAATGTGTGAACATGAAGAGATATTACTCCATCATTATGTTACCTTATATGATATAGTTGACTTTAAGAAAGGGAGATTATTCAGATGAGCATAATCTTGTCACATGAGCCCATTAAAAGCAGAGATTTTTCTCTGGCTGGTGGCAAAAAAGAAAGTTAGAGAAATTCAAAGTCTGAGAGTATTTGGACACCAGGTATGTTCTCCATTGCTGAGATGGAAGGGCCAATAGGATAAGAGCCTCAGTGGCCTCTAGGAACTAAGAGTGCTCCCCAGCTCACAGGGGATTTCAGTCCTCTAACTACAAAGAACAGAATTCTGCCAATAACAAGAATGAACTTAGAAAAGACCCCGAGCTCCAAATGAGAATGTAGACAACTGACTATTTGATTTGAGCACTATGATACCCTGAGCAGAAAACACAATTACACAGTGCTGGATTTCTAACCTAAAGAACTGTAAGATAATAAATGGTATTGTTTTAATCAGCTAAGTTTGTGTTAATTTGTAACAGCAATAGTAAACTAATACACTGGTAGAGGAAGTTTCTTTTATACTATTGATATTTTTAAAAAACATTTCTCAGCACTTTTTTGTTCATACATTCTTCTGTCTTCATTTTAAAATCATTTTGTGGTTTCCAAAACAAAAGCAATAAAAACAATAATGGGAAACTTTAGAATTGCAATGTATTAATTTTCAGAAATTTTTAAAATTCTTTCAAGAAAATGAAATTTATCTCTGCTTATTCAAGCCTTTTTTATTTTCATTTTAATTTTCTAAGAATCGGTATATAATTTTATGTAGCTAATTGTTATTAAGTTTATTTTCAGGATAAGTACATTTTTATTTTAGAATTTTCAGGATATTTTATAATTTTGAAAATTATTACTGCTAAGAACATTATTTTTCCAATATTTTCATCCTGAATGAAAGTGTATTTTCTTCTTTTTAAATAAATTCTTTCAAATATTTAATTCTCTTGACAAATTTTATTAGCTAAGCACTTCAAAATAATGTTCAATCACATTGAAATGTTATTTTACAATTGTAATGGTATGGTCATCATTTTACTTTATGAAAGTTAGTTTGTCTCAGTATATAGGGTAAAGTGAAAGAAGAGGAAATGTAATGGCATCAGGAAGAACAGTTAGGAACACTCATACACTGCTGGTGGGACTGCAAACTAGTACAACTTCTGTGAACATACCTCAAAGAGCTAAAAGCAGAACTACCACATGATCCAGCAATCCCATTACTGGGCATCAACCCAAAGGAAAACAAGATATTCTATAAAAAAGACATCTGCACTCCAATGTTTATAGCAGCACAATTCACAACTGTAAAGATGTGGAAACAACCCAGGTGCCCATCAATACATGAGCGGATTAACAAACTGTGGTATATGTATACCATGGAATACTACTCAGCTATAAAAAACAATAGTGAACTAGCACCACTTGTATTATCTTGGATGGAGCTGGATCCCATTCTACTAAGTGAAGTATCACAAGAATGGAAAAACAAGCATCACATGCACTCATCATCAAATTGGTATTAATTAATCTATATTTATGTGCACATATGGTAGTAACATTCATCAACTGTCAGGCAGGTGGAAGTGGGGAGAAAGAGGTGGGTATATTCACGCCTAATGGGTGTCGTGCACACTGTCTGGGGGATGGGCACACTTGTAGCTCTGACTAGGGTGGGGCAAAGGCAATTTATGTAACCTAAAAACCTGTTTAGATTTTTGAAGTAAAAAAAATGGTAAACGAACAAACAAAAAAAGTCTAGGATAGAGTAAAATGGTACAAGTTACGTATTTCAAGAGACACCACAGAGGTAAAATCAACAGAATTTACAAAGTAATTGAGGTTTTGAGGTTTTAAATATAGATTATGTGTCATTGGCAATTTACCTAACAAATACAAGCAAAAACATGGAACATAGAAAATATAATTAAACAAAAGTCAATTAATTTGGATATGACTTTATTGAGTTTATAATACTAGAGTAAAATCTAGGTGAAGGCAATTTTTTACTGTTTTCTAGTAAGCATCTCTTAGTACAGTCAAGGAAGAATCAGTCTGAGAATTTAGAGTCTTCGATTGATTTCTTTTTTTATTTTGTTATTGTTTTTTTTTTATTTCAGAATATTACAGGGGTACAAATGTTTAGGTTATATATATTGCCTTCGCCCCACCCAAGTCAA
This sequence comes from Avahi laniger, assembly GCA_963575035.1. NCBI lineage: Eukaryota > Metazoa > Chordata > Mammalia > Primates > Indriidae > Avahi > Avahi laniger. The sequence continues at coordinate 22,220 of CAUYSK010120747.1, read as the reverse complement.
AGCTACGAGCATGCCCATGCCCCAGACAGTGTGCACTGCACCCATTAGGTGTGAATAAACCCATCCCCTCCCCACACCTGATGAATGTTACTGCTATCCTTTACTTTGCCATGGACTAGTTGTTTGATCTTGAAGAAACAGGTGAACTATCCTGAGCTTCAGTTTCCTCATGTACTGAGGCAAGAGGATCAATTGAATTCATCAGACATTCATTGATACTCATTTATTGATACCATTCTAGGAATTACAGAGGATAGAACTGAAGTGACCTGAAAGGCATCAACAAAGAGCTATGATTCATTTTGCTGGATAAAGATGAGTAGCTGAATTTGGGAGACACAGAGATGGGGAAGACCAGAATCTATAATTCAGAGGAATAGTCCAGTGAAATCAAGGACTTTTATTTTCCTAATGTGAAAAATTCATGTTTCTCTACCTCTCAAAAAATTTTAATGGGGTTTCCATTTCTTACAGGATTAAATCTAAACTCTTTAGTATAGCATACAAGATCGTTTATGACTTTCCCTGCCTTCTTTTCAAGACTACTGCTTCCACTTTCTTCCTTTGTTTCAGCCATTCCACATTTAGTTACTATGTACTTCAAATTCTCCTGACCTCGTATTGTCTCTTGTCTAGAATACTTTCTTCTACCAGGACATTATTTACTCTGTAAGTGCCTATCAAGACTTCAAACCAATTCTATTATTACCTCCTCTTGAAAACTTCTCTGACCTTCGATTATGGTGTTATTTATCTACGCTCATGTGCGTTCTTCTGTTGTCTTATGTGTGCTTCTTACTTGTAGGAGTCATAATGTTATTTGTTCAAATTTCTTTTCCCCATTAGGTAGACATTATTGAGGACAAAGTTTATGTCACATTTTAATGTTTTCATTAAATATTCATTTTGAGCTCTTTCGTCTTAGCATTTACTAGCAGTTCTTGGCTCAAACTAGGTCCTCATCAAATCGCTACTAAATAAGTGTCACTGTAGATAGATCTATGTCAATTTTCTAAATTCCTGTTTCTCTAGATTCTAAACACATTTCTACATTAAAACAACCACTTTCCCTTTCAAGTATGGAGGAGAAAGAGCTTATCTAAAACAAAACAAAAAAATCAGTATATCACTCTTTTGGAGATTATAAAATATTTTCATATCTTTTATCAAAAAGTATTTTACTCTGATGCCTTAGAAATTTTTAGAGAAAATATATTCAGTCTATTATTTCTGTAATCAAATGCTCATTTATAAGCTTGCATCCCAATTTGTTTCAATCTCAATTTAGGACTTTCCTCTACTAGCACATTTATAGAACTGGGACATCTGCTGCTATTGGACACTCAGGCCTATGTAAGAGCCAGCTGCAGCATACATTATTTATTTGAACAGCTTGTTGATTTGTAAGCCTTTAAAAATTCTTCCCCTAAGCATTAATGTGTGTGGTTTTTAATTTTTTTTTAATATTTTCCTTTTTTGGTTATTGATCTCCTACATATCCAAATTTCTGTGAACAGGACCTGAGTAATTAAAATAATAACAGTGAGAAATCCCTGAAACGATGTCATCTACCCTATAGTCATCCATAAATTGGATAAAGGAAAGGGATAACATTTTTTTATGTTCTGGAAGACCCTTTTTAAAGTATTGATCTTGAAGATGAAAAACTTCTGAATACTTTTATTTATACAAGTACATATTAGTAGGTCAACCAGTATAATTGATGCGTATAGAATATGCATGGCCAATTGGCAAGCAACATTTTAAAAGGTGAGCTTTGAAGATTTGTTATTTTCTAATTGGTTCCTGCAAATTTTATCACCTAAATGAAATTATTTTTAAATCCTAGAGAGTTTAAATTCTAAAATTCTAAGAATTAAAATTAGATCCAAAAATATTTTTGAAACTTAATATATTCTTTTTTCTTCTAAAATGATCATAATGGTGTTTGTTGTTGTTACTGTTAATGAGGTACAAACAAAAAATAAAATGGTGTTTAAAGTGAATTATGTACATATTTATTCCTCGTAATTTTTCAGGATATTCACTGAATCACAAAGGATTAAATAAAAGATATCTGAGAATTTCATCTAAAATTCACACATACAATAAATACTACACAAAGAGCAAAGAAGTCTTTTGCAGTAGTGTATTGTTACGTAAAAGCCCTCTTATTTTCTGACACAGTCACTTTTATTGTTAATTGGCTGAAGCTTACATCCTGACACAGTTACTTTGATGCTTGATTTGTGTGAATGCCACATAGCATACTGCCAGTTATTTTATTTGAATGAGTACCATGTTTTTTAAACCATGGATTTCTGATTATGTGAAAAGAATGATATTTTATTTATTAACATTAATACCATTTGCATGATGGTACATATTATATTAATATACTAAAATTAGGTATTATTAACTTTATCTCATTAAAAAAACCATACATGATCATTAGAGAAGATTTACAAAATAGAGACTTTATTAAGGAGAATACAAAAAGAATCATTTTTTCCTCTGGTAGTGTACATGTCTTTATTGTCACAGCTTTATGAATATTTAATTGAGAAACAAAAATTGTGTCTATTTATGGTGTACAATGTGAAGTTTTGGTATATGGATATGTAGTGAAATAATTAAATAAAGCTAATTAACATAGCCATCAGTTCACACACTTATTTTTTTGAGATGAAAACATTTAAGATCTATACTCTTAGCAATTTTGAAATATTTGGTATGTTATTATGAATTACAGTCACCGTGCTGTACATTAGATCTCCAGAACTTATTCCTCCCATCTGAGTGGAACTTTGTACCTTTTGACCAATATTTCCTCATTCCCTGTCTCCCACCCCAGACACCATTCTACTCTCTGCTTCTATGAGTTTGACTTTTTTAGATTCCACATAAAAGTGAAACCATGCAGAATTTGTCTTTCTGTAACTGAAATATTTCAGCTGGTGTAATGTCCTCAGGTTCATGTATATTGTCAAAACTAAAAAGATTTTCTTTTTTTAAGGCTGAGTAGTATTTCGCTGTGTCACATACATATTTTCTTTATCCACGTATTCATTGAAGACACTTTGGTTGATTTCATATCTTAGCTATTGTGAATAATGCTGCAGTGAACATGGGAGTGCAGATATCGCTTCAACGTACTGATTTCATTCTCTTTGGATATACACTTAGAAGAGCTACTGTTGTCTCATATGATAGATTTATTTTTAATTTTTTGAGAAATATCTGTACTATTTTCCATAATGGCTGTACTAATTTATATTCTCATCAACAGTTTACAAGGGTTTCCTTTCTCCATATCTTCACCAACATTTGTTATCTTTTGTCTTTTTGACAATAGCTGTTCTATCAGGCATGAGACAATCTCTCATTGTGGTTTTAATTTGAATTTCCCTGATGATTAGTGATGGTAAGTGTTTTTTTTATATACCTGTTGACTATTTGTGTGTCTTCTTTGGAATAATGTCTATTTAGGTCCTTTGTCTATTTTTAATCAGGTTATTTGTTTTCTTACTATTGAGTTATTTGAGTTCCTTATATATTTTGAATAGTAACTCCTTACAAGATGTATGCTTTGCAAGTATATTCTTTCATTTTGTAGTTTGTCTTTTTAATCTGTTGATTGTTTCCTTTGCTGTGTGAGAGCTTTTTAGTTTGACATAATCCCATTTGTCTATTTTTGCTTTTGTTTTCTGTGCTTTTGGGGTCATATCCAAAAATATTTTTCCAGATCAATGTCAAGAAGCCTTTAGCTTTATAGTTTCAAATTGTATGTTTAGGTCTTTATTATATTTTTACTTAATTTTTGCATATGGTATAAGATAAGGGCCAGTTTCATTTTTCTGCATGTGAATATCTAGTTTTCCCAACATCATTTATTAAAGAAATTGTTTTTTTCCCCATTATGTGTTCTTTGCACCTTTGTCAAAAATCAGTTGACTGTAATGCATGGATTTATTTCTGGGCTGTCTACTGTGTTCCACTGATCTTTGTGTCTGTTTTTATAGCAGTAATATATTATACTGTTTTGATTAATATAGCTTTGTAGGCTATTTTTAGATCAGATTGCTTGATGCATCCAGCTTTTTTTTTTTAATTTATTCTGGAGTCTTTTGTGTTTCCATATGAATTATAGAACTTTTTTAATTTTTGTGAAAAATGTCATTGGAATTTGTTAGGGATTGCATTGAATCTATAGATCACTTTGGGAAGTATGCACATTTTAGCAATATTAATTCTTCAAATCCATGAATACCAGAGATTTTCCATTTAGTTTATCTTCAAATTTTCATCAATTTTCATAGTTTTAAGTGTACTGATCTTTCACCACCATGGTTAAATTTATTTCTATTTCATTTTATGTTTTTAATGTGATCGTAAATGGGATTATTTTCTTGATTTATTTTTGAAATAGTGTACAGAAAAGGAACTAACTTTTGTACATTGATTTCGTATTTCACAACTTTACTGTTATTCTAATAGTTTTTTGGTGGAATCTTTAGTGTTTTCTGTATATAAGATCATGCCATCTGCAATCAGAGACAATTTAACTTTTTCCTTTCTCATTTGAATGACTTTTATTTCTTTCTCCTGCTTAATTGCTCTGGCTAGGACTTTCAGTATTATATTGAATAGATTTGGTAAGAGTGTATATACTTATATTGTTCCTGATCTTAGATGAGAAGCTTTCAACTTTTCACCATTCAATATGATGTTAACTGTGGATTGTTTATATGGCCTTTATTATGTTGAGGGACGTTTCTTCAATACCAAATTTTTTGAGAGTTTTTATTTTGAAAAGATACTAGATTTTGTCAAATGCTTTTTCTGTATTAATTGAAATGATCATATGGTTTTTGTTCTTTATTCTGTTAATGTGAAGTATCACATTTATTGATTTGCATATGTTGAACCACTCTTTCATTTCAGGGATAAGTCCCAATTGATCATAGTGATTGATTCTTTAAATATGTTGTTCAATTCAGTTTGCTAGTATTTTGTTGAGTATTTTGCAACTATATTCATCAGGAATACTGGCCTGTAACTTTTTTTCCTTATAATGTTCTTGTCTGGTGTTAGTATCAAGTTAATGCTGTCCTCATAAAATGAGTTTGGAAATATTCTCTTCTCTTTAATTTTTTGTAAGAGTTTGAGCAGGAGTGGTATTAACATTTTTCTAAAGATTTGGTAGAATTTACTTGTTTCTTGGCTTTTTATTTGTGAGAGAATCTTTATTAATGATTCAATCCCCTACTTGTTATTGGTTTATTCAGATATCTATTTCTTCATGATTCACTCTTGGTAGGTTGTATGCTTCTAGGACATAATTTATCCATTTGTTCTAAGTTACCCAATTTGTTGGTATATAATTGTTCATAGTAGTCTCTTATGATGAGTTGTAAGGTCTCTTCTTTTATTCTAATTTTATTTGAGTCTTCTCTCTTTTTTTCTCGGCCTAGCTAAAGGTTTGCCAATTTTGTTTATTTTTTTAAAAAACACCTTTTAGTTTTATTGATAGTGCCATTATTTTTCTGATCTCTATTTCATTTATTTCTTCTCCAATCTTTATAATTTCCTTCCTTCTACTAACTTTGGGCTTAGTTTGTTCTTCTAGTTCCTTGAGGTATATATAACATTAACTTTTTTATTTATTTGAGATCTTTTTTCTTTTTTAACATAGACATTTATTTCTATATACTTCTCTCTTAGAACTGCTTTTGCTGCATCATATAAATTTTGGTATGTTGTGTTTTCTTTTTCACTTATCTCAAGATTTTTTAAATTTTCTTTCTTATTTTTTCTTGACCCTATTTCTTATCAAGAGCATGTTGTTTAATTTCCACATACTTGTGAATTTTCCAAAATTCCTCCTGCTATTGATTTCTACTTTCATACCACAGTGGTCAGAAAAGATATTATACATGATATTATTTTAATCTTAAATGTTTTAAGACTTGTTTTCTGGCCTAACATATGATCTATCCTGGAAATGTCACATGTTTGCATGAAAAGGACATGTATTCTGCTGCTCTTGAATGGAAGGTATTGTAAATCTTATCTATTAGGTCTATTTGATATAAAGTATACCACAAGTCTGCTATTTTCTTATTGTTTTCTATCTGAATCATCTATCCATTGTTCAAAATGGGTATTGAAGTCTCCTACTATTACATTATTACTATCTATTGCTCCTTTTAGATCTATCAATATTTATTTTATATATTTAGATGCTCCAAAGTTGAGTGCATTTCTATTTATAATTTCTATATCCTCTTAATGAATCAACTCTATTATCATTATGTAATGATCTTGTTTGCCTCTTTATTATAGTTTTTTGACTTTGATAAAAAAAAATATAGCTCTCCTTCCTCTCTTTTAGTTTGCATTTGCATGGAATATCTTTTTTCATTCCTTCACTCTCAGTCTATGTGTGTCCATAAGGCTGAAGTGAGTCTTTTGTAGGCAGCATATATTTGGGTCTTATTTTTTTCCATCCATTCAGCCACTCTATATTTTTGATTGTATATTTTAATCCATTTGCATTCAAGGTAATTATTGACAAGTAATGATTTTCTATTGCCATTTTGTTAATTCTTTTCTGGCTGTTTTGTAGATCCTTTGTTTCTTTCTTCTTCTCAGATGCGTTCCTTTGAGATTTGATGATTTTCTGTGTTGGTATACTTTGATTCCTTTTGCTTAAGTTTTTCATATCTACTATAAGTTTTTGATTTTTGATTATCATGTCTATTCAGATCCTTTGCCCATTTTTAATTAGAGTATTTAAATTTTTCCTATTGAGTTATTGGAGCTCCTTATATGTTCTATTTATTAATCTTTTGTCAGATGGGTAATTTGTAAATATTTTCTCCCATTCTGTGGGGTGTTTCTTCACTTTGTTGATTATTTCCTTTGCTGTGCAGAAGCTTTTTATCTTGATGTGATCCCATTTATCCAATTATTCCTAAAATTTTCATTTCAGATATGTATGTACTGTGGCTCTTCCAGATATTGTTCTTGATGCTTTTATTCTTCAAGCATTATAGTTTTTGCATAATTTTATTGTTATGACTTTATCATCTTCTAGGTGGTAGGTACGAACTATGCAGCCTCAGTCTTTCTCAGAAACATGGTTAATTGTCCCCAGTTTCAGCCTACTTTTGTGAAGGTCAAATATTCTCAGCTATACAGAGAGATCAACCTAATTTGCACAGCTCTAGTCACATTTTGGCTTTAAATAAACTTTTCCTGTGTACATATCTTCTCAACTAAAATCATATTTCTTATAATTCACTTCCCAGCTCCAATCTTTTTTATTTTTTTTGTGGTAAGTGATCCAATGGAATACATGTAAAATAAAAATTTCTAGAGTTTAATTCTACCAGAATTATTTATTCATCTGGCTCAACCTGTTTCAGGCAAATAAATGTCATTCCTTTATGTTTTGTTTTTCTAAATATAAAACCTCATTCAAAATTATAAAAGTATGAAACATTTTTGTATATTTTTTGGTACTTATTTTTATATTTCATTGAACATTTCCATGCTGTTGCGGTGGTGTGCAGCAATAGAAATTGCAGGTACTTACCCTATCATATTATTTTGAAGTACCCAAACTAAGTTTTTATAAATAACCTCTGAGGCATCATACTAGGGAAGATGTTAAAATAAATAGCATTTTGATTTTTATTTTCAGCCTTGTCTTTTCTTTCCTCTCTTCTAATCTTCTTTCAGACTTTTGGATATGGCATTCTTCAAAGTTATACTGTTTTGCTTTCTCCGCATATTATATCTCATTTATTGATCCCATCAACTTATATGCTTTGCTATTAAAATTATGGCCAAATCCAAATCACGACAGATCAAATATAGTTACGAATTGTCCTTGATCCTGTGGATGCATATACTTCCTACCTTTAATGAATTCCAAGAGCATTTTGGATATCTTGGGCTGTTCTATAATATTTTAATATTTTATATGTCTAACTTTACCTACAAAATTCTAGAATGCTCTCCTATATGGTAGGCACTAGCCCCATGTGTCTATTGAGCACTTGAAATATGACTAGTCTGAATTGAAATACAATATACATGTAAAATGCATGCTAGATTTTCAATATTTAGTATGAATAAAGAATGTAAAACATATTAATAATCTTTCATACTGACCCATAGCAGCTACAAGTATGCTATAACTTGTAACACATACACAAAGCTGTTTGTAGAAATCTTGACTAACTATATTAGTTATTAATGAATCAATTCTGAAGACTCATAATTTTCAGCAAAATAGCCTGATTGAAAGGAAACCTAGATCATCCTGGAGAATAGAGTCTATTTATTACTTTTGTTGCTTTCAATGTTATGTACACAACAAGGTAACTGAATAATCTTTCGAAACCTGAGTTCCTTCCTAGTTTTTCACACCACTTAGAATAGCTTGAGGTAGAGCCAGTTATAAAGAAGAACATTAACTAGTTAAATGTACCTTTGAGTACTGAAGAAACTGTAGCTTGTCATGCAACAGCAAGGGATTATTTCAGACCCTGAGATTATCTAGGTAAACAAATATTATTTGATAATGATCATTTTGGTTGCTTTGTGTTGCATGAAGTATGACTTTGGCTTATGACACAAAGACTGTTGACAATCTGACATGAGACATGCTCTCAAATTGAACTGATGTCTTTCTGCTGTAAAATGACCTTGCAGCAGTTGATGAGAGCTTTTCTCCCCTCTAGAGCTGGAAACACAGCAGTGTCCACTTGAATGGCAAATTGTGATAAAGTAGCAGGAGCAAAATTGCATAGCATAATCACCGCAATTTTTTATTGAATTGAGCCCTTTGCTCTTTCTCTTGACAGAACAGTTTATTGAATGTGCTTGTAGAAAACAAAGAAAGGCAGTAAAGAAAAATACTTTTTTTTTTTTGTCTGATAATAAAAGAGAGAGAAAATGTGTCTACTTCAAGAGTACATTTCTTAAATGGAAGAACATTTTCAGGTGCAAATGGACTCTTTAGAAATATAAAACTGTGCCGCTCAAGGGCAATTCAGTGACTGATGAGGTTTCTGTCTGGCAGCCCGGTCATCTTGAACAATGGAAGTCTCTTACGTCTTTTATTCCTGGGAAATAGAGAAATTCCACTAGCTAATAAAATATTTTCATTAAAAGGTGGAAAGATGATTTTAACAGATGACTAATGTTTTATTTTATATATTCAATAATAAATGATCTGTCAGTGGCAGGTTAAAGTTTTATAATGAACATGAATAGAAAAACAATTATCCAGAGTTTAAGGTAGATAATTGACATTGAGAATTTCTGTGTTTGGACTGTAGCTTCAGCATTGATGCCATTTGGGGTATTTGGAATGATTCTACGTAGCTTTCATTAACACTGTCAAACTAAATGACCTTAGAAAATAAAATCCTGAAACTTTTTCTTGTAGATTCTTAATTTTAAAATGAAATAATGTTGTTAATTATAAAATGTTTTGGTGAAATTTATTGATACAATTAAAGCTCCAAGTTTCAGACACTGGATTTTATTATTATTGTTTAGTTTTTATTATTGCCCATTCCAATAGATTGCTTATTCTTATATAATTGACATTTTAATTGATACTATAATAATGTCAGATCCTTCTGTTTAATAAATCTGTATTTCTGTCATATATTTAAAATATTCCCAAATAAAGACAAAATGGAAGTGAATATCAAGGGTCTTGAGACTTTTACCTCTTTGTAAAAGTTTGTTTTTCTTAGTATATTTTTCTTAACAAAAAATAGAAAAATTTTGAATTGTTTTTGTATTTAGTAATTTTCATATTTTCCTTTAATACTAACCGTATTGATCATGATATTCATATTAATTGTTTTTCTGTAAGTTACTTACTACAAATATTATTTTAGAAAGCAGTCTATTCTGGAATTCCTTCTAAGGCAAGATGTAAATTGTATTACACTTCCAACTGGACAGTTTTAGTAAATATATTTTAGAGAAAAATCCCTTATTTGGCAGAATAGCTTGAAAAGGCTGGCAGAGATGTGCTCTTGCCTGTTCTCCAGGAATTCCCTACTATCCATTTGAGTTGACATTATTACTAATAATCTTAAATGTAAATTGATAAGGTCTTACCTCAAATAGTCAGAGTTATAGCAACAGAGATTACCAAAAAAACTATTTTTTAGCCACTCTTAAATATCCAGTAGCTGTCTACCACGTTTCTTTTTTATTGGTACTATAATATATGTTTGCCAACTGAATAAAACAATTTATTGCTGAGTGCATTGATAAAATAGGTAAAATTAAGAATTTAAAAGGGTGGGACATTAAAAATGGCAGAAGATATTATGAGTTTTATTTCTCTCCTCTCCGAACCCCCTCCCCCAGGCCTTTCCGCTTTTGTATATTTATATGGTATTCACCATTTCATCTTTAAGTCTTTATGACCAAGATCTTATTTGGAGATGGAATGTTTAGATAAATTACAATAGTTTGGTTTATTTCTTAGTGCTCTGTGTTTTTAATTGAGTGGCATGAATAACATATATGGAAAAGAATTGAGTGGCATTCAAAAACAGAGTTGTCAGTGTTGTCATATGATAATGTATAATTAATTACTCAACTATTAATGAGGCTCACATGAGGAAAAGTTAAAGTACTGATATATTTTATCTGCTTTGCTGAAGTGTATATTACTATCAATTTTATTAGATACTAGATTTTATATGTTTTCTAGACCCAAATTTTATTAAGAAATATATTATGCAAATAAAATATGAAACACTTTTTCATGTGAGGGATACAAATAACTTAAATTTTTAAATAGACTATAGCAACAAAAAGAGTAAAATCGATTTTATCATTTTAGTTAGTGTTTTTCTATGTAACAGTCATCTTTTACCTGGTTTTTGTAACATCTGTTTGATGTATTACAATTCCATACTGGTTGGTAAATCCCAATTTGAAAAATAAATGCTAATGGATAATTTTCACGTAATTCTCTATCCCTTTTCCTATAAATCAATCAGAAATACCATGATTTATTGTCCATCCCATTCCTTTTGTATCAAATGTACCAGTTCTTGATGGCCCAGATTGTGTTGGATATTTATTCTTCTGGTAGATTATTCCTTGGATTCTGTCTTTAAATTAGCTTCTTTACATCACTGAGGTCTGTTTCCTTCCAGGCAGCTCAGTTCCATTCTCTGCCAGGAAGGATACAGTTGTTGCAAAAGCCCCTGCTGCTACTGTTCTGGCACTGATGGACTCCTGCTGTTTTGGCATAAATGTTGCATTTGCACACTGAGAATCTTTTTCTTGGCATTTGGGAGAACTGTTATCATGAACATGATGAATTCATGAGCCAGAGTGTGTATTTTGCACTCTGTATTCTATTTTTCATTTATGTGGTATCTGTTGTCACGACACCTCAAATAAACATGATTTATTTTCACCATGTTATTTATAGAGCACGATGTACTTTCAGGTATTCATTGAAGGAGATTTTCTGTTCCTATGTGGTATGTTTTTATCCAATTTATATTTGTCACACAGCAAAAGCTAAGTACCCAGTCTCTGGCAAAGATCATCTGAAGCTCTAAAAACCTGGAATTTGCCTGAAGTAGAGTTGAATTTAAGCAAGACAAGGCTGGTTTTAAAGAAACTCGCAGTGAACAGTCTCCTTCATAGCATGTTTTAAAGGTGGCCAAGCAATCTCACCTACTAAAAAAATTTCTCCCCAATGAATATGCCTGATTCTCATCCATTTCCCTGAAATCTGATAAAATTTGACCTTGTTTTTGAAGGAGTAAATATTGCTAACTCATAGCATAACATAAATTATTATATTAGACTTTTATTCTGTAACAGGGGGTTTGGGCAATAGGAATTTTGATTGAAGATGGGGGCACAGATGAAGCATAAGAGATTTTAATAATTTTATAAAATTTGCCTGGCCTAAGAAATATTCAGATAGATAAAATCCAAGCTTATGATTTTTTTCCCACTAACTTGATAAACATGAAAGTTTATCAAGATGTCTGATTCATCCTAAAGTAATTATAAAGACAATAGTGCTCCATTCCTGTGACATCAAGCCCTAACCTTATAGAAGTTTAGTGACCTTTAAGCTCCATAAGAAAATGGCTGCCAACACATTCATTGTTCATTTAGTACTTCATTTTGTAGCTAAAAGACAATGCTATAAGAACAATGACAGTCTGTAAAAAAGCCAATTCCATTACATTTATTTTAGAAGATGAGGCTTATCCCTTTATTTACCCTGAGGCAGGGAATTGAGGAAGGTTTTATGAATAATGACGGAAGGGCTTTCCCACAATCTTAGGACCAGGTTGCAGATTTTGAGAATTGGGTCTATCCAGTCATATAGGTAATTGTTAAGAGCTTAAATCTGGCCACCATGGCACTTCATTAAAAAAAGCCTATGTGCATCTGTATGTGTGTGTATAAGTATGTGTGTGTCTGTGTGTGTGTGTGTGCACATGCACACACACACATCTAATGAGTTTGAAGAGTTTGAGTAGACTGCAATTATGTAGAAAAAGGTGATTGGAGCTCTTGATGTATTTGAAGATGTACACATTTGATGCATTTGAAATTGTTGATTTTCAGGAAGCATCCTTACTGCAAATTTGACAAGGATTTACTGGACTATTAATTCACCAGGTGTTTTAGCCATTCTTGTCTAGTTCAATAGATATTACTTGGAAATTGAGGGGTAGAAGTGAATGTTTTGATACTAACGCTGTGTGGAAGTAACCACAGAAAAGAATGGGACTTCCTGACTGGCATAGCAGGTTTCTAATTGTGTCTTGTAACTAGGACAATTGCCTTTGGATTAGTGTTCATGTGGGTAGAATAATCAGAGAGAGGGAAGACATTTATGAAAGGTGTATTACTCAGGGTTCTCTAGAGAAACAGAACCAATGTCTATATATTTACATGTCTACATCAATAGCTAAGGAAATTTATTCTAAGGAATTGTCTTATGCAGTTGTGGAGGCTGACAAGTACCAAGATCTGTAGTCGGACAGCTGGAGACCCAGGAAAGCTCATAATGTTGTTTCAGTTTGAATGCCTGCAGGCTTGAGATCTAGAATGAGCCAATGTTTCAGTTCAAGTCCAAAGGCAGGAAAAAACTGATGTCCCAGCTGTAGATAGTCAGGCATGAGGAGTTCACTCTTACTCTTGGGAGAGTCAGCCTTTTTGTTCTATTCATACCTTCAGTTGATTGGATAGCGCCCACCTACATGAGGAAGGGCCATCTGCTTTACTTAATCTACTGATTCAAATGTTACTCTCATCCAGAAACACCCTTGCAGACACACCCAGAATAATGTTTGACCAACTGTTTGGGTGTCCCGTGGTTCAGTTAAATTGACACATAAAATTTTCCCTTACAAAAGGTTAATCAGACAAACATGATTCTCAAACCCTGTGGCTAAGTAAGCTTGCAAAGCAAACAGCTAGCCCCAAATCTAATGAGAAATGGAACCTTCAGGGAGAGAGGAGTTCAGAGAACTTGTTCCTGGGGTAGGCGCAGCTGGACACCAATAAGAAGAATTCAGCAAAAATGGTTGATGAAATGTTAAATGCATAGCAAGGGCTGGTGGGGCAATATGAAACCATGGGGGCTTCAGAAATTAGGAGAATTTTTACCTTCTTTCAGGCTTTTACTTGAAAAACCTTACTGGGTATTTGCAGAAATATGGAAAAAGACCCTAAGAAATGTTGATGGTGATCTAGACCTGAGGCAGAGCACCAGGGGTGCAGCAGATGCACAAATCTCTCTTGGAGCCTTCTCCCCTTCAGAATCGAAGTTTTAATCCGTTATGGAAGAACAGCAAGCACTGCTGCTATTAGAACATCAGTGAACATTTATTGCCACTGGAAGAAGGAAATGAGGGAAAAATCAACTCCTATTGGAGAGGCAGGATTACCTAGTGGACCCAAACCAGGTGAGAGGCCAAATAACTATAAAAGATATACACTAGAGACCCAGAGACATGCTGCATATCTAAGAATGAGGCTTAATCAGAAGAGCAGGCACTGAACTCTCCCTCACCCCTCAACATACACCACTCTTCACTGCCAACCTAAATCCAGAATACTGCTAGAGGACAACAGAGCTATAGCAAGCAAACAGACCCTCTAGGAAGCACAGTACAAAGAGAAGCCAAAACTCAAAATTACTAATATTCGATCTGGTAACCATCCCCACCCTAGATGCAAGTTATCTCTATTGGAGATTGAAGTTATGAAGAAAGTTTATTAAAGATTTCTATATTTAGAAACAAAAGTATAGTAATGCTCGAAAAGTGAATTAGCCATAAAGTAACAAAATGCATGTATGATCTATATTCCATAAACTATAAAAACTATAAACACTTATTATAAAAATCAAAAATCTATGTAAATGGTAATATATGGTATTCATGGATTGGAAGATGCAATATTAATTTTTAAGATATAAATCTCTTTAAATAGATTCAATGCAATCCAAATCAAAGTCCCAGGAAACTTTTTCTGACAGATATCAACAAGCTCATTCTAAAGTTTTTATGCAAAAAGAGCTAGAATATCAAAAATGATTTTGAAGAACAAAGTTTGAATACTCACTACCTGATATCAAAACTTAATATAGATCTATAGTAATCAAGACAGTTCAGTATAAGTAATGATTACATACATAGATTAATTGAACAAAATAGAGAACCTAGAAATAAACTAACATGAATATTGTTAACTGATTTTGACAGAGGCACAGAGGCAATTCAATGGAGCAAAGTCCAATCTTTGCAACAAATGATGCTGGAAAAATTGGGCATCCATATGCACAACAAATAAGAAATCCTTGATTTATACTGAAAGCTTATACTTAATTACCAAAAATAGTCCATAATAGAGTTTAATGTAAAATGCAAAAATTATAAAACTTCAAGAAAAAAACATAGGAGAAGATCTACATGATCATTCGTTAGGCAAAGAGTTTTTAGATACAAAAGAACAATCCATGAAAGATAACATTGGTAAATTGGACTTTATTAAAAACTGAAACTTTTGCTCTGTGAAAGACACTGTTAGGAAAATGAAAATATACATGATAGACTGTAAGAAAATATTTACAAATCACATGCTTGATTCAGAAAGATTGTATTTAGATATATGAAGTACTCTCAAAACTCATCAGTAAGAAAACAAATCGCCTAATAAAAAATAGGCAAAAGAAGATTTATGCTTCTAGAAGAAGGTGAAGTAGTCATACTTTTCCCTATTATTTCTATGAACTACAACTAAAACCTCTGAAAATTATATTAATACATGAAACAAATATTAACTAATTCTAAATGATAGAACATAGACACAGTAGAGTACCTCAGACTCAAGAAACTATGTGGTGGTAAATTTCTTGAGTTTTCATTTTGCTTTAAATATCCCAGAATAGACTCTGAAGCCAGAAACCTAGAAATACCAACAGGAACAGACAAAAGGAAAAAAAAAAAAAGCCCTTGCTAGCCAAAAGACCAGAAAAGGAGCAGCCTAGCAAAGCAGAAAACTTTTAGATAATAACTACTCCACATAAGCCAAATACCACAGAAAATTAACTGGGGTCCCTTCCCTGACCCAAGCCAGCAAAAGTTGAATGAAGTGCATGAAATTCACTCTCCTCAAGTTGTGGCAAGGCACCTCCAAATCCTTAACTGGACATGTGTCACAAATTGTCAAGTAGGAAGCCAAGATTTTCATCACCACTCACTAAGGCCCGCATAGTGTCACTGGAGACCATTCAAAGAGTTTGGACTTTTATCCTCCCCAGAAAGTAAGGAGGTACCTCTTTCCTTTCCCACTGCGGTTTTGGCAGAGAACTAATAAAGAAGGGAATAGATTTACACAATCAGGACATTACATAAATAATTGCCACAGGCAAGCTCTGATGCAGGCTAAAACTAGTGGATATAAATTTAGACATGCACAAAATACGTACATAGTCTCTCAGTGTCCTCTCCCCTAAAGTTATTTAGTATTTAAATAGGAAAAAAATAATAACATAGAGTGGAGAGTACTGACAAGCACCACTTTAACCAACTATCAACCTCATATAATTCCTGATATAATGAACTGGGAAAACCACATCATCTCTGCATGATCCTTCCCTATAATGCATGACCTGAGTCTAATCATGAGAAAACATCACATACTCTAAATTGAAGGACATTCTAAAAATAACTGAATAGTACTTTTAAAAAGTGTTAGGGTCATGAAAGTCTGTGATTATTTTGAGTTAATTTTGAGTCCTGGTAGAATTAAGGGTCAATATTGATTTTTATATTTTGTTTTTTCCTTAAAGAATAACCAATTTTTCCAGTGTCATTTGTTGAAAGGCTATCATTTCATCATTGAATTGCTTTGATACCTATGTTGAAAATCAAATGGTCATGCATATGTGGCTTCATTTCTGAACTCTACTTGATTCCATTAAACTCTTTATCCTTGGCCAATACCATTCAATGTAGACTGCTATAAATATATAATAATTCTTGAAATCAAGAATATATCTCTTTGCTTTTTTCTAAGAATTGGTTTATCTCTTCTAGATTCTCTATATTTTTATATGTATTTTAGAATTAACCTATTTAAAAAAAATGACTTCTGGATTATTTGTTTAAGCTACAAATCAATTTGGAGAGAATTTACAACTTAACTTGAATCTTCCTATTTATGAACATGATATTTGTGTGTATGTATGTACACAGATTATATAGTATACATAATCTCCTTCTGAGTAAATTTAGGAGAAAATTAAACCCAAAGCAAATTGTCATGCTGTGTCCTATAGGATTATCACTTCACAATTAAAAAAATGCTATATTAAGGTTCGTTTGTTATGGTAGTGAGAAAAAGGGTTTTAAAAAGGATAAAAGAGTGGGTAAAATTGGTTTGCTGTATGGTTTGCGCCTGAAAAGAACTAGGGAATAATGAAGATATGATTCCCAAAACCTGTCCCTAAACTGCATTTCTGCACTTTGTCCCACGGACTTCCCTGTTTAAATCTTCTGGCAAACACTGGCTAACTCACATTCTTCCTAAAACTTCTTCTATTTTTTTCTTTCCATATCTTTTTTTAATTGCTTTTTGACATACATAGAATATCTAGCTCTTTCCAATCTAACCAGGGCTCCTAGGTCCATATTATGTTGAACCTGTGCTGACTGCTCTGGTCTAAAGTCGGTCTTTATATTTTCATAATCACATTTCTGTCTTATCACAGTGTCCTGACCTATGACTGGCTGGAAGCTCTGTGCTCATTCATATTATCTTGTGTATTCCAATATACCTTTTAACTTAAACAAGCATGTTACTTGCTTTCATGTTTGCATGTTTAATTGTAAAGACAGAGATAAAGCAGGAGTCAGATAGGTTTTTTTATTCTAATAATTTTTCACTTCTCTCCATGGCAAACTGGTTTTATGTCAACACCAATCAATTGAAAGTGGCTGTCTGGAGGACTGTATGCGGAAAGACTTAGAAGCCACATCTCTGCTTGGTGGTTAAGTGGTTTAAAAGTGGCATAATCAATTAGCAATGTCTGCCAGAGGCTTGGGTGAGAGCTGCCGATGGGTCAAACCTGCGTTATATTATTTATCCAAATGTGGGTCCTGTTCCTTTGCTAGTCCTCTCATTATAAACATGGTTCAAAAATTGCTTGTAATGTTATTATCTTCTTCTAGGTCTATAATATAAAATATTCTTGTATTAAATAGTTTATAGCAATGTTCTAGTCATTTAATTTGGTTTTATATGAGCATTGAGCATTTTTTATCATCATATTTACATTTCTATCTAAAACCAAGCTGATAATCTATATCTGTATCTATATCATCTATTTATATTACCTATCTATTTATCTATCTATTATCTATCTATTTATCTATCTGTATATCTATAATGTATAGAAAAATAAAAGATTTTATTCAGCACAGTTTATAAAGTCCTGGGCCAAAGAACTTGCATTTACTTAAATGACATCTCACAGTTGGAAAAGGAAATCTTTGAAACATGAGTCTTGTTAGTCCTCATTATTTTATGTTAATTTTTTGGTATTAATTTGCATTTTATTTATTTTAATTAATTATTTTTTATTTATAATTGATACAATAATTGTATATATTTATGGGGGTATGATGTTTCAATTCATGCATACCTTGTAACATGATCAGAGTGATTACCATATCTATCACTTTAAACATTTATCATTTCTTTGTGGTGATAACATTCAAAATTTTATCTTCTAGCTATCTTGAAATATACACTACTTTGTTGTCTGCTATAGTCACCCTACTGTGTAACAGAACACCAGAACTTATTCTTCCTGTCTAACTAACTTTGCATACATTTACCAACCCTCTTCTCTTCTTCCCTCCCCAGCCTCTGGTAACCAATATCCTAGGCTCTACTTCTATGAAATCAACTTTTTAGATTCCACATAAAAGTGAGATCATGCAGTGTTTGTTTTTCTGTGCCTGGCTTATTTCACTTAACATAATGTCCTCTAGGTTCATCCATGGTGCTTTAAGTGACAGGATTTCATTCTGTTTTATGGCTGAATAGTATTTCATTGTATATTCGTGTGTGTGTGTGTGTGTGTGTGTGTGTGTGTGTGTGTGTGTATCCCACATTTTCTTTATTCATTCATCTGTAGTTTAGGATGTAGTTAGGATGTAGTTTAGGAATCACTTAGGATGATTCCATGTCTTAATTATTGTGAATAATGCTGCAATAAACATGAGAGTATAGATTATATCTTCAACATACTAATTTATTTCCTTTGGATATATGCTCAGTAATGGGATTGCTGGATCATATACCAGTTATATAACAGTTCTATTTTTAATTTTTTAAGGAACTTCCATAGTATTTTCCATAATGGCTATACTAATTTACATTCCCACCAACAATGCATAAGAGTTCCCTTTTTTCCACATCTTTGCCAGCATTTGTTATCTTTTGTCTTTTTGATAGTAGCCATTCTAATTGGGATGAGGTGATATTGCATCGTGGGTTTGATTTGCATTTCCCTAATGATTAACGATGTTGAGCATTTTTTCATATATCTGTTGGCCATTTGTATGTCTTCTTTTAAGAAATGCCTATTCAATTCTTTTGGCTATTTTTAAATTAGATTGTTTTATTTTTTGCTATTGAGAGTTCTTTTTATATATCCTAGATAGAAGTCCCTTGTCAGATATATAATTTGCAAATACTTTCTTTCATTCTGTAGGTTGTCTCTTCACACTATTGATTGTTTCCTTTGCTGTGCAGAAGCTTTTTAGTTTCATTTAATCCATTTGCCTGTTTTTCCTTTTGTTGCC
The DNA here is from genome assembly GCA_963575035.1 of Avahi laniger. Taxonomy (NCBI): domain Eukaryota; kingdom Metazoa; phylum Chordata; class Mammalia; order Primates; family Indriidae; genus Avahi; species Avahi laniger. Next base: position 2,811 of record CAUYSK010120747.1, on the reverse strand, counting down.
TGTGCTTTTGAAGTCCTATTTAAAACATTCTTGCCCAGTTCAGTTTCGTGAAGTGTTTCCCTGTTGTCTTCTAGCAGTTTCATAGTTTCTGGTCTTACATTTAAGTCTTTAATCTATTCAGGGTTTATTTTTGAATAAGTTGAGAGATGAGAGGGTCTAGTTTTATTCTTCTGCATGTGGATGTATAGTTTTCCCAGCACCATTTATTGAAGAGACTGTCATTTCCTCAGTGGAAATGTCCTTGCTGAAAAGCAGTTGGCTGTAAGCGCATGAATTTATTTCTCAAAATTCCATTTTATTCCATTGGTCTATGTGTTTGTTTTTATGCCAGTGTCATGCTGTCTTGTTTACAATAGTTTGGTAGTATATTTTGAAGTTGGGTAGTGTGATGCCTCCAGCTTTATTCTTCTTGTTCAGGATTGCTTTGCCCCTCTGGAGTCTTTTGCATTTCTATATGAATTTTAAGATTTTTTTTTTCTATTTCTGTGAAGAATATCATTGGTATTTTGATAAGGATTGCATCAAATCTGTGGATTGCTTTTGGTAATATAGACATTTTGACAATGTTAATTATTTCAGTTCTTGAATATGGGATATTTTTTTCATTTATTTGTGTCTTCTTCAATTTCTTTTATCAATGTTTTATTGTTTCCATTAAAGAGCTCTTTCACTTCCTTAGTTAAGTTTATTCCTAGATATTTTTTTGGTAGCTATTATAAATGAAATTGCTTTTAGATAATTCATCATTGGTGTATAGAAATGATACTGATTTTGATGATTGATTTTGTATCCTGCTGTATCTTCACTGAATTTTTTTATTAGTTCTAGTAGTTTTTTTGTGGAGTCTGTAGGTTCCTCTAGGTATAAGATCATATCATCTGCAAACAAGGATAATTTGACTTCTTCCTTTCCAATTTGGATGTCCTTTATCTCTTTCTCTTGTCTAATTGCTCTAGCTAGAACTTCCAGTACTATTAATATTTTGAATAAAAGTAGTGAAAGTGAACATCCTTGTCTTTTTCCAGATCTTAGAGAAGCTTTTTACTTTTCCCCATTCAATAAGATGTTAGCTGTGGGTTTGTCATATATGGCTTTTATTGTGTTGAGATATGTTCCTTCTATGCCAATTTTGTTGAGAGTTTTTATCATGAAGCTATCTTAAAATTTATCAAATGCTTTTTCAGTATTTACTGAAATGATCATTTGGTTTTTGTTCTAGATTTTGTTAATGTGATGTATCATTTTTATTGATTTGCATATGTTGAACCATTCCTTGCATCACTGGGATTAATCCCACTGGATCATCGTGAATGATCCTTTTAATGTGTTATCTAATTCATTTTACTAGTATATTGTAATTGCATTGAACATATTAATCATATATAGCAGGAGAGCTAAAACAATACAAAACACAAATGTAAAGGCTATATATATATATATATAAAATAAAAATGTTTAATCAAATATATGTACATGGATTAAGCTTCCATATAAAAAAATCAATTCCTCTGACTGGATAACAATAATAATGACATAATAATAATAATTTCTAAATCTATTCAGCTAACAAGATGCATGCCTAAACCAAAATGACACAGTGTGGTAAATATTCAAGAAAGGAAGAATTTATATAGCAAATGAAAAGAAATATTAAATGCAGATGTGCTTCCAGGAAGGAGGGGCCTTGGCAATCTTGAACTTCAAAGTGGAAAACCAAAGAATTATACCCTAGAAATCATAGTGAACTGGCCTGGTACAGTGGCTGACGTGTGTAATCCTAGGACTCTGGGAGGCTGACACAGGAGGATCACTTGAGTTCAGGAGTTCAAGACCAGCCTGAAGAAGAGTGACACCCCTTGTATTCCCAAGAAATAGGCTATCCATCACTAAGAAAGAAGCCCAGCCATATTCCTCTTTAATCTCTGAATGTATTAAGATGATTTGGAATGTCTGGTCCCCTAGATCCCAGGCAGTAATAAATTTAAATCCTCTGAGAATAAAGATATTCTCATCTGAATCTCAAATTTTTTCTTCTGTTAAAATTTTTTTTGTATATATTTAGATTTTTTTAGGTCAACGTTTTTTATTGTGATAATTCTTATTCATGTTTACCAGTATATATTCTCCCTTCTTATATTGTGTTATATATATTAATATATAATATATATTTCTTAATAGGAGATGATGGTGTAGATAATCATTATTAGCTAGATTTATATTATTATGTATATTAAAAATTTAATGAAAATCAATAATTAATTTTATTCATCATCATAGTCCATGGGATAAGCCCTGGAGAGACAAGATGTGGGGATATGTAGAACTGGATGTTATCAGCATGTGGTTGGTAAAAGAAAACTTGAAAATGAGTACATTCTTTCACAGAAATAATGCAAAGTAGAAAAAGGACCGGGTATTAGATCTCCTAAAGAGCATATTCCTTCTTGAGTAGCAAATCTAATTTCTAGATTGACCAGAGGGTGAATCTAAATAATCTTTTTCAAAATAACCTTCAAAGCCAATTTGCTGATTTAATTTATTATGTGTGTAGAACAATCTATCACAATTTTTATCTACCAGAGGCCCTCAAATAAATCTTTTTCTTTTTTGTATTTCAGCATATTATGAGGGTACAGATATTTAGGTTATGTATGTTGCCCTTGCCCCCCTCCCCAAGTCTGAGTTTCAAATATGTCCATCTTTCGGGTGGTGCGCATTGCACTCTTTGTATATGTATATATGAAGTGTATCTCTTTTAAATTTATAGCTGCTTCAACTAGACTTTGACTTTGAAAAAATTCCTTTGGAAAA
>CAUYSK010120746.1:0-15406 GCA_963575035.1 Avahi laniger | reverse complement strand
TTGAGCTCAGGAGCTCGAGACCAGCCTGAGCAAGAGCGAGACCCCATCTCTACCAAAAATAGAAAGAAATTAATTGGACAGCTAAAAATATATAGAAAAAATTAGCCAGGCATGGTGGCGCATGCCTGTAGTCCCAGCTACTTGGGAGGCTGAGGTAGGAGAATCGCTTGAGCCCAGGAGTCTGAGGTTGCTGTGAGCTAGGCTGACGCCACGGCGCTCACTCTAGCCAGGGCAACAAAGTGAGACTCTGTCTCAAAAAAAAAAAAAAAAAGTATTCTGGTTTAAAGGAAATATTCTCCAGGAGATCGTTTGTAAAGTGTAAAATACACTGAGCAAAAGCCCCCTGGCTTGGGCTGTGGCTTTGGGAAGACTGAAGCCTGACGCACAGTAATCGCGCCCTGGAGAGTGGAGCTTTGCCTCCTGCCCGAGGGAAAAGGAGTGGGAAGATACCAGAGCGTGGGCCCTCAGATTAGACGGCCTGTGTTCAATTCCTGGACCCCCCCACTTTCTAGCTTGGGGACTTCATCTTTCTGAGCATCAGTTTCCTTTTTATAAAAAGAAGCATTTCATAGTAGCACTGCCTCACCTAGGCACATTGACATGAGCACGTAAACGCCTTAACACGATGCCTAGCACCTAAGAAGTGCTCAGTGAAACCTGGCTATTTTTAAACTGTTTTCCTGCAGGCCCCTATAAACATCTGGTGCTCATTTCCAGGGATTCCAACATTCCTATCCTGAGAAACACAGATAAACAGAAGATAACAGGCATGTTTTCACCTCTTCTGTATATTCCATGGGGCCAAGAAAATCCTTTGTCCCTCACAGGCAGGTTTCTGTGCAAATGCAATCAAGCAAGAGTCTTATACTCCCTGGTGACACAGTGGAAAGGTGGAGAGGAGACCTGTGGTTAAAATGTCTCCCATCTGAATACTAACCGGGCCTGACCCTGCTTAGGTCGCGAGATCAGGCAAGATCAGGCATGTTCAAGGTGGTATGGCCACTGCTATTGTTAAAATGGAAACCAAGTGCGGCAGCCAGCCTCCAACATGGCCCCCAATTATTTTCACCTCCTGGTATTCATACCTATGTGTGGTCCCCTCACATACAAAATAAGGCTGACCTGTGTCACCATTATCAGGACTTTGCAGAAATGGTGGAGTGTGACTTCCAAGGCTGAGCCATAGAAGACATTGTGGATTCCACATTGCTCTCCCTTGGATCACTCTCTGCAGAATCCAGCTACCGTGTCGTGAGGATACCCCAGCAGCCCTCCAGAGAGACCCACAAGGTGAAGAACTGAGGCCTCCAGCCAACAACCAGCCCAACCTGGCCAGGAATGTGAGTAAGCTACCCTGGAATAGAATCATGCAACCCCAATCAAACCTTCAGATGACTGTAGCCCCAACCAGCATTTTGACTACAATTTCATTTGAAATCCTGTGGCTCTGAGCCAGAATCACACAGCTAAGCTGTTCCTAAATTCCTGACCCATGGGAACTGTGAGAGATAAAAAGTATTTATTGTCTCTTTAAGCTGCTAAGTTTTGGGGTAGTTTGGTATACAGCAATAGATAACTAATGCATCAAGGCTGAGTTCCCAAATGGTCCATCAATAAAGTTGTCAAGGTGAGAGGAGGGGGTGACACAAGAACACATCATACCTCCCAGCCCTCCCCACCTGCAACGTCCTCATCTCAGGAAGCAGCAACATTGAACCTGAAGTTTGAGTATTATAGACTTTGGGTGCCTGCTTTTTACACCTTCCTCCAGAGGTCAGAACCCAAAACGTACAATGAAATGAGTTTGCATCGGGCACCCTGGACCCAGTGTGGGGTCCCTGAAACAGCGAGGGGCACAGGGAAGCAGAGAGTGCTGTCCTCACCATGCTGCAGAAAGGCTTGGAAGCTTCCCCTACTGCTTTCAGCCTGAACAAAGCAGGTCTTTGAAGCCTCCCTTCTTTCAGGAAGAGTCCAGCCTTTTAAAAAGGTCACAATAAAACCCTCCCTTTGTCCAAACATCTCCAATTCCCTCCTGCCTAGTTCTGCTTCAGCTCCGTGAACAAAGGTGTGTGTTGGCATCCAGCACAGAAGGCTAAGCCCTTGTGAAAACCCGGATGACTCCTCGTCCTCATGAAGGTGGGCTGTGTGTGAAGAAAGTACACCTAGCCATAAAACATGGGCTTGGTATAAGGAAATTAGGACAGAAATGTATTTGACAATGATTACTCCCTATAACCTGAAACCATCCAGTTGCTCTATGAACAAGCATCCTCACAAACATTTGTTTTCAATATTTACATTTCATGGGTGTGGGCAGAGACAGGGAGAAGCAGAACAGGAAGCAAGAAAGCCCACTTCCAGGTGTGGTGTAAAGGGTTAGATCCCCTCCAGGCACTGGTTGGCCCTGGTCAGCTGGCAGGACATGGGGGCAATGCTCTAGCCACTGCCCAGAGGCTGGGAGAGACAAACTCTGTGCACCACATGACATTGTATTTCATCCCTTTGGGAAACATGAAAAGCTAATTCCCCAATGCACTGGTGCTGACCTCTTCCTCAGGGACAGATAACAAGCCTCAGGATACAATGGTGGCCATCCTTATGGAGGAATACCAGACAGCCTCATATGGAGGAAGAAAGCCACAAATAGGAGTAAATAACTTTGGCAAGTCCTTTAAGTTCTCTAGACCTTATCTGTAAAATGGCAACAATGATCCTAATCATTAGGACATTAATGTTAATGACATTAACCATGCCCCAGGCAGTAGGCTAACCATAGTTTATTTAATTCCCACAACCCTAAGAGCTTATAAGAAAGACAAATAACAGGGCCAGGCATGCCAATAATCCCAGCATTTTGAGAGGCCAAGATAGGAGGATCCCTTGAGGCTGTATCAGAGGTAATAGCCTGAAAAAGGGTAAAATGTCTCTTTAAAACTCCCGCACTCTTTGGGGGAATTAAAACTTACATCCCTGGCCAAGGCCAGTAATCAGAGGGCAAGGGATTGTTCTTTGTTCTTCATACATCAGGAGGTGGCTCAAGGGAATTGTTCAGGCAGAGGCCTCAAGATTGTCTTCACCAGAGATGCTATAGTTGAACAGCAATAACCTGAAGCTGAAAACTCCCTTTAAAAGCTCAGTATTTCTGCTTAATGGGAGGACAATGGTACTATAAGACGAGAGGCTGCCATCCTCCTCATTTGCAGGCAAATAAATAAACTTCTCTTTCCTTTTCCTCAAACTGCTTGTACTCATTTTTCATTTGGCCATTTGGCTTTCTTGAGCCAGGAAGCTTGAGGTTGCATGAGCTATGATCATGCCACTGCACTCCAGCCTGGAACAGAGCATTCTCTGACCCCAAAACTTACGCTCCTAACCACTGTACTACACCTCCTATCTCACAGGGATCAAGTTGATTAGTGCAAATGAAAGCACTTTGTCAACCTTAAAGTGCTAATTGGCTATCAGGGCTGGCTGTTATTATTATTATTATTATTACTCTTAACAGCAAAGTATAAAATAACAGCAAAGTATAAATACTAAGGTCATAACTTCTAACAAATGACAATCTGAACCAACCAGTGTTGGATAAACATGTTTATTATATATATGAGAGGAAAAAACATAAACCAAAATATTGACAGGTGAGTGAAAGCTAAAGAGTAATAAAAGGGATTAATGTTAAAGAAAAAAAGATAATTGGTATATCCATTCAATTAGATGCCATTTACCCATCTGCTGAGGTCTCACCCATTTCTGCTGGTCCCTAAGAGATAAAGGCTCATGAGAGAGTGTGAGCAAATTGTAAACACCTAAGCATTCTATAGGGACAGAACCTTACTCAATATTTTCTCTGAATCAGATTTCTCAAGGTGCTGGGGCTTAGCTAAGCTAACAAGCTATTATCCTTCGACAGAGACTCTAAACACTGACCTTAGTCAATGAATTAAGATAGCTCTCTTTATGAATTTAGGCCAAGGTTGGCCTCAACAACAGATTTCAAGCATTGTTCTTGTAACTAAATGTGTCTAGAGAGGAAGGCCAAGAGTGAAGAAGAAGCTGGACAAAGACCAAAAATGGAGCCAGAGTGGTTGGTCTGCTACACTGAGCTTTTCGATCCAGGAAAACGTACCCCCTTAGTTGGTGGTTAGGGACCCTCCCAAAGGCAACTGGACTTTTGTCCTAAGACCTACCCAGAGCCCAGGCCCTTCCTGAGAGAGAGAAGAAGAGGAGACACTGACTGCCTTCTCCCAGAAATTCTGCCCCCTGACTCAAGTGCTGGAAGCGTAGTTCCCAGCCCACTTGATGGAGTTGAGAATTTCAGCAAAATGGATTTGGACATATTACAATCTTAGAATCATAGCCTCATAGAACCATTGAACTCCATGAGTCCCTCCAGGGCGTAATTCCTTTCTCACTCATATTTACCCCCCCAGTACCCAGCACAGAGACTGGCATAGTCAAGGCAACAAATGCTTTACAATCCTAATATATTCAAAAACCTCCCTGGCCCAGTCTCTGCAGAGTCATGTTCAAAAAGTATGGTCCAGCCTCTAAGAGAAAAATCTTTTTTAATTCCAATTTTTGCTTACGTTCCTCAGGAAACATGAAAAGGAAGCCAGTTAATATCCCTCAAGTACTCTCTGCTCTTCTCCGTGTTCTCACACCCAGCAACAGCCTCTCTAGAAAGCACCCCCAACTCCCGCTACCCAGATCTCAAAGACCTTTTTCCCTCTCTTCCTCCTCCACCCTCATCTAAGAGAGGGAAGAAGTACCTGATTTCCACTCAGCTTTCTAGCCAAGTCCTTTCCCTTTCTTCTCCAGCCATCTTTCTAACGTTTCTCCACGTTGCACATGAAGAAAGCTCTGAGAACTGGGATGGCAACTGCAGCATCCACCTTTGATAGGAGAGGGGAACGTCGAATGTAAAGGAGGCAAGTCAGAGTAGTCAAAAGCAACATTTAGCAAGGAAGGGAAGGTGGAGAACACTCATCTCCACTACAGTTTAATGGAAGACCGTCCATGGGTGGTTCGATGAGCAGATCGGTAAATAGGATGTTAGAGTCATCAGGGACCCAGAGCCCATCCCGTTCTCTCCCCATCCCCAGCAGAATCAGGAGTTCTCTCTGCATCATGCACAGCTTATCCAGTTAACGCCTCCAAGAACCTAGAACACCCAGACGGAGGGAACCTAGTGGGGGCACCCTCCCTTCTTGAGCCCTAAATCATGAAGGACTCACGAGGCTTGGTCAGGAGCAGGAGGCCTCAGCCAATACTAATCCCCAAACTGTTCCCAGGACCTGCCACAGCTACCTCTACCCTTCAGAAAATTCTTGAAGAAATGGCTAGGGAGGACCAAGAGGCAAGTGAGGAAAGGAGGGACTAGCCGGGAGAAAGTGGGGACAGTGATACCTCTGCCTGGGCCCAGAGCTTTGCCCGTGGAGGTACAGGCCCAGTTCCACTGCATGACTCAAAGGCCTGAGACTGTAACATTTGGATCCTTCGCCGCCTTGCTCCCCCTGTTAAAGGCAAAGATATTTTTGAATGTCCATCCTCTCTATTTCAATGTTCCCCGAGACCTCATCTGTGCTGAGCCAAAGCCACTTGCAGGGAAGTGGGCTTCACCTGAGGTGCACAGGGGCCCCCGTCAGCCTTGGCATTGGAGGCTGTATCTTAACAAGTGCACCAGCACCTCCACTTTGTCCCCTTGCCACCCACAGAACGAATCTGGCACCACCTCCCCAGCTCCATGAGCACCCTCTCCCTGCTTATGGCCAAGGACTGGTTTTCCACACTCACATGTGCATGTCAAGAGGTCACAGAGAAGAAAATCCACCTTCTCAGCAGCCCTGGGGGCCGCATCAGTCTGACTTTCAGCGGCAGCAAGTGGCATATGTGGGGGGTGAGGGGGGTGAGCGTATGTTTCAGCGTTTTCGGAAACTGAGCGTACTCTTCCTTTATCGTGCTGTCGGCAGCCATCCAACGGCACCAGCTGCTGCCATAGAGATGTTTCTGAGACAGCTGGATGGGCTGCACGGAGCGAGGGTGGCTCAAATATAATGCGATTGTGCACGAGCCGCAGGTGGGGATTTATTCAAAAGATAGCAGTGGGAACAGGGGAGCAGGACGGCTTCAGGAAGGGCGAGGGCCATAAAGGAAACGACAGCACCTTTCTCTTTGGGCAAAGGTCAGACATAGGCATTTACTAGGAGAATGAGAACCGAGGATTTACACGGCTGACAGTACCAAAGTGCCTATCCAAGGTGACCTCATGCAGCCACCAGCAAAGAAGGTGACTGAGTACCTGCTGTGTGGCAGTCCCTATGTTATGTTCCGTAAATGACCCACGGAGAAGGCAGGCACGCACGAGAGGCTGTGCGGTGCCATCTCCCATCAGACATAGTCCACTGACGTCTCAGCCCTCCATTCCCTGGCTGTGTGTCTTTTTGTTTGTTTCCAAACCTCTTCGTGCCTCAGTTTCCTCATCTTACAAACAGTGCATTTCGCCTAGGTTGTGAGGCCTCTGTGAGATCGTGCACAGAAAGGGCATAGCCTAGCAGTGCCCAGCACGTTGTCGGCTCTCAAAAATTAGATGTGGTTACTTTTAGTAAACTAATTTTTAATAATGTCCAAGGTAGACTCTGGTTAGTGCTTACACTGGGAGAAATTCAAAAGAAGGAGAGACAGGAGCAGGAAGGACTCTTGGATGAGGAGATACAGGCAAAAGTTCCAAGATCTGTTCCATTATAAGGTGCTGACAGGGAAGGTATCCTGGTCTTAAATTTTCACATTCATCTTATTCAAAACCCTTGGAAGGCTAAGGGAATTATCTGCAGAAGAAAATTTATCAGAGGTGGAGGTCACTTTAAGAGGCAAATATAATAGTTAATATTAATAACAATCAAATATTAACTCTTATATGTCATGGAATCTAAGACATACCATTATTTAATGTACCACCAAGAAAAAACAAAAACCACTAACTGAATAATGACACAGTACTTTCTTGATAGCAATTGTAAGATGCATCCTAATTTCAGATATGTTAAAAGGTGAGAAAATAAAGTGCATTTGAGAATCAGTGAAATATGGTATTCTCCATGTTCTGTAATAATGCATTCTGAAAGCATTTTTTCATTGCATCCCAACAATTGAATGGGTATAATGGAATCCAATTGACAGATGTGGAAACTAAGCACAAAGCCATGAAGTAATTCGCCTAGGGTCCTGTAACTAGTGAACGCTGAAGCTGGCAATCAGATTCAGAGCCGCCTGACCCAAGGTCCAAGGACTTACCATCGTGGTATACACAAAAGGCCTAGGATCCACAGCAGCTGGGTGAAGAGGGACAGGGAGAAGTGGCGGGGTCAGTCCAGATTCTAGGGTGCCCCGAATGCCAGGGTAAGGAAGGCCATGCACTCAAGGAGGGCTCACCGAGCCCTGCTGCATGGCAGGCACCATGCTGAATACTGATGGGAGGTCAGTGCTGAGGAGGAGACAGAACAGTCCCAGCCTTCGCAGCGCTCCCAGCCGAGCAGGGGACCATTCGGGGTGAGGGTGTGCACAGGACACACGTGGGAGGAAAGTTGAACCCAGTGCTGGGTGGAGGGTGGGGGGGTTCCCAGAGGAAGTGACTCCTCATACAGACCTGAAGAATGGGTCAGAGAGGGGGACTCCGTGGCACCAAGCAGCAATGCCCACCAAGCCTTCCATGTGCTCCTCTACATTACCCAGCCTCCCTTGCCATCAGCTTGGGACCATGTGACAAATTCTGGCCAATAGAAAGTGACATGTGCACTTCCAGGCTGAGTCAGTTAAGGCCAGGTGCCTCCTCCATCCTCTTTTTCTTTGTGGCAGTGACACTAGATGGACAAGTGACCACATGGAGAAGGACCACCTGATCCACATTGCACTTCACAAGAGCAAGACATAAACCTCATTGTGACGGAAATTTGGGAGTTAAATTGGTTACCACCACGTAACCCACCCAATCCTGACTAATCCGATAGGAAAGAGTGTTTCTTGCAGGAGAAACCAGCAGCACAAAGGCACAAGCACACAGCACCCTGGGGAACGGAACACCTCCTCTGGCTGGAAGAGCACCAGGGGCCAGTGGCACAAGGTGAAGCTGGACCGAGGGGCACCTTCCGGGACCCTGCAGGCCATGGAGGGAATTTCGGCTGCTCTGTCTCAGAGAATGGATCAGAAGGGGAGATAGACCAGGTGACAGGTGCTGGAGACTCTGAGTTCTGAAAGTGACGATGAGCATGAATACAAAGAAGCAGGTGGGAGAGATGTCACACTGTAGAGTCTATTCAGCCTACTGATTTGAATGCGGGGAACGAGAAAGGGCTGAGCCAAAGCTGCCTCCAAGGTTCTGAGCTTGAGAGACTGGGATAGTGACAGTGTCCTCAATGGGACTGGGAAAATCCTAGGCGAAACTGATTTGAGGGGGAGGCTGACAGGTCCGACTTGGAACATGCTGAGGCTGCAGTTCTAAAGGAGGACTCACTGTCCGAGGAAATTCCCGAGAGCAGGGCAGGGTGGTGCAGATTCAGGAGCTGCCCTTTGCTTATTCCTGGGGCAATTCCTTCCTGCTTTTCATTCACAACAGGTTCCATTAGACATTCTCTCTAGATTAAGGCTTCTTATGACAGGCTGGGTGTCATAAGGCTGGGCTAAATGCTTTATAAAGACCAATTAATTGCACTAATTTACCTATCAGCTTTTTCTGGGATGAGCTCCTAAGACATAATTAAACAATTGTCATTAAACCTGTGGAACAGTTCCTCCCTGAGAGCAGTCAGCAATGAGACGGTGTGTTTGCCACCGTGGCTGCCACCTGAGGTGACCGTGGGGAAATGCAAAGAAACAGAGGTAGAGAGGTGACGTGGAAGAGGAGGAGCTCTCTGGGACCTCAAAGCTACTGCCTGGTGAATCAGTCCCAAGAGAAAATGTACTGAGATCCTGTGGGGGTTGGTGTGCTGGAGCCAACCCCTATCAGATCTGACTGTTAACTATTCAGGATGCTTTTTATTATCATTATTATTTTTAGAGACAGAACCTTGCTCTGTCACCCAGGCTGGAGTGCAGTGGCACAATCACAGCTCACTATAACCTCTAAGTCCTGGGATCAAGGGATCCTCTGGCCTCAGCCTCCTGAGTAGCTAGGACTACAGGCGCGTACCACCACACCCAGCTAATTTCTTTATTTTTTATGGAGACAGGGTCTTGTTATGTTGACCACATTGGTCTCAAACTTCTGGTCGCTGGCTGACTCTGCTTAAGAGCCAAAGCTGTTTATGCCGTGTGGTGGGGTTGGGGACAGAGATATGGAGCAGTGTGGCCAACAGACCCTAAGGATCCCCAAGCATCTCTGTCACCTGGTCCTCACATCTGATAGGATCCTTTCCCCCGAGTGTCTGCAGAAACTGTGACTTGCATCTAGCCAATAGGATATAGCAAAGGTGAAGGGATTTTGCTGACTTCATGTCCCAAATCAGTTTATCGGGAGTTAATCAAAAGAGAGGCCATCCTGAGTGGGCCTGAGTTAAGACAGTGAATGATCTTGAGCCCTCCTAGAGGTGAGAGAAATTGTCCTTGCTGGCTTGATGAAGTAAGTAGCCCTGCTGAGGAAGCCTGCATGGCAAGGAACTGTGGCCACATCCTCTAGGAACTGGGGGAGATCTCCAACCAACAGCCAGCAGTCAAACAACCACAAGAAATGCATGGCAACCTCAGTCGCACAACACTGAATGAACTGGGTGTGAATTCTTCCCCAGTTGAGCATCCAGATGAGAATGCAACCCAACCAATGCCTTGATTACAGCCTTGTGAGATACTGAGCAGAGGAGCCGATAAAGGTATGCCTGGACTCCTGCCTGCAGAAACTGCAAGGTAACAAGTGTGTGTTGTTTTAAACCATTGAGAGTGGGTGATTATGCAGCAATGGCAGTGACATGAGCTGAAACTAGGGAGCAGTGGGAAAGAAATAGTAACCAGAGATTCATTACTCACCCACTCTTTGTAACACCATTTTTGTGGCAGTTGTGGGTCATTTCTGCTCCCAGACAAAGCATTTCAGGTACTCCCTAGGGTGTAAATTTGGTGATTCATCAACTTACTGAGCACCTACTATGGACTGGGCCCTGTATTAGGGCGGAGGATTCAAAGATGACTGTGATTCAAAGATGACTATAACATGGTTCCTCTATCAGGAAGTCTACAGACTAGGGGGACAGACAGCACATAAACAATGCAAGTCACTCCTTCATTAGCATGTATTTACAGAAGGCTGCTAGTGTTGTGGGCACTATGCTAAGCACAGTGACCAGAAATACTCAGCTTGAGGTGTCAGTCATATTGGGGAGAGTCTCAGTGGTGTGCTGGAGCTGGCCCATGCTGGCTCGCAAGAGTCAATTATTGGATTTTCAGGAATCTTGTGATCCAATTGTTAAACACAACCATTATTAAAAGGTCAATTATTTAAACTTATAAGTAAACAAATGATATTAAAAACAAAAGCAATCAATACTCAAAACCCATCAGTTCCTAATTAGTGTTCTACCTTTTACAATTATCTGGGCTCTTGGACTTATTTACATATATTGTCTCTGTATGATAGAAATATTATATAACAGTGTGCTACTGAGCATGTCTTCCCAATTGCACATGTGCAATTTCACAATGGATGCTTGAAACAGCCGTAATGTGCATTTACACCGTGGAAATTGGCAAACGCTACAAATCTGAGCGTGACGGATTGCTTGTTGGTTGTCTAAATCTTAGACTTAAGAAAGTGACAGAGAAAATGTTAGTAATGCAGATTAAACATTAAGTATGTCATGTCTGTAGTCATTATATTATGAATGGAACAAAATGTTAAGAAAATTCTTCCAATATTCAAAAACTATTAACTGATTCAGCAAAGAAGTCATTTATGTCACTGATGATCGAGTATTTTGACTATGTCTTGTTTCACTTTCATCTTACTCATTAACACAAACGAAAATATGACAGAGCTACATTTGTTCATTTGATGACCTGAGAGACTTCAACTTTTGTCAAATCTTGGCTGAATTGCAACCATAGGTTGGCTAATACAACAAGTTGGCAAAAATGAGTGAAAGTACACTGTGAGAGCCAATTGGCTCTATGGAATTTACAATAAAGGGTATTGCATATTTTATTATTATTTAAATTAAAAATGCGTGTTTTCTAAGCAGCCTTTATACCAGCATAATATAACACACTTAGGTATGCATAAAGGTGCATACTTGTTTTTTCTGGAGGGTTGGCTGTCAAGCATCCATCAGCCCACAGTGGTGGAGACAGACACGGAGACCATGAGTGAGTTCAGAGCAAGCCTCACGGTGTCAAAGTCCCAGGGGCATGGCAGGGAGTGGTTTCTCTCTCTCACTGAAAGGGTCTAAGGGAGTGATCCTTGGCCTGGGTTTTGACAGCAAGAGAAGTAAAATGCCAGGACACTGTCCTCAGTGAGGTTGGGAGGGTGCAGTGAGACACTAACTCCGCCACATCACCCTGACCCCAGGTGGGTAGCCAGGCATCTGGAGAACTGCATTAGTTCTGGTGGTCCCTTTGCAGCTCCCTGTCGCAGTCCTGGTGCCAGCAGCCTCTACAGCAATAGAGAGCTGGGAGCCCCATCCCCTGAGGCAGCAAGTCCTCAGCATGCACCAGGACCTCCTGCAAAGGAGGAGGACACTGGAGTCAGAGGGCTCACAGAGAAAGACACCAGCCCACAGGGAGGAGGCAGCCCCGAGGGACCAGGCTCCATGGTGGGAGCTTTACCTTCCTGATCTCTCTCATCATGGTCATTTCACAGAGGAGACTGGGCTCAGAGGGAGGAAGCTCACTCTGCTGCCCCGTGCTGCAGCCAGAATTGGAACACAGGCAACTGGACCACGTGCACATGAAAAGCAATGGGTGGGGCTGGATTCCTCCCAGGTGTCTTGGTGAAGATGAAATGTGAGTATGATGGGGACACATGGACAACGTAAGGCCTCATCCATATCCATTACGATGATGCTAATGATGATGAAGATGATGATCTGTGAGAATCAGAAACAAAATTCTTGCATTTCATTTGACTTTGAGATTTCTTTGGGTATGTATGTATTATTTCCTCCTACTAGCAGGAGACAAATTTTTCATTCTTTTTGAAAATTTTTATTGAGTTCCTGAAATAATCTAGGCATAAGAGACATAGCAAAAAACAAGACAGGCAAGAGGAAACAAATGGCAGAGCCTCTCTGATGGCATCTGCCCCAAACGGTATTAGGAAGCAGGTCTATTCCTGCTTGTTATTGTATCCACAGGCACCAGCCTTGTTTCTGGCCCAGAGGACATGTTCATTAAATATTTGTTGATGAATGACTGGACGGAGGAGTGCCATAAGGGTTGGTTATACCAGAGGACTGGCCTTCCCTGTCCCCTTCCAAAGGTGCCCGGAGACAACCAGGATGGGGAGACTCCCAGGAACCCTCAAGCCTCAAATGTGCTCAATATCGGCCATCTCTGGGCTGCCCCGATCCTCAGGCTGCCCCTGGGAGGTTACCCACCACCCCACATTCCTGACTGGCCCATCCACTCAGAGCTTGGTTCCTGGAAGGGAAATTCTACGTCACCGGCCCTGGACCTCTGCCTCCCCGAAGTCAGTGAAGAAGCCACACCCCATTGCAGGATCTGAGCCGGTCTTGCCACCTGGAAGCCAGGAAGGGTGAGTACTCCCTGTGGAAATAATAGGACAATAGCTGTGAACCCCAATAAAAAAGCTATGAGGTGCCCATCAAAAACGCTTCATTCCAGGACATCAAAATTCCTGCCCCACCCAGCCCCTTCCCAAAGCCTAGGAGAGCAGTGATGACGTGGAGGAGGAGCTACCTCCAGTTCACATCCTGAGGATTTCTCGACATTGTTACACCTGCGCCCACAAGCAGGGAGGGCTTGGCTTCTGGGGAGCTGGGCAAACACTCAGCTGAAAGAAAAGGCAGGTGGAGAAGCAACATGGAGCATTTATAATGAAGTATACTGTGATGGTTGTACAGTGATATCTGTTAGCTGTAGAAAAAAGGAGATTAGTGTCACAAGAAAGATTAAAATCACCATAATCCCACCTCCAAGAGACAGCGTTGTTAACAGTTTGCTCCATCCCTTGCAGTCTTGCATCTGTATGTGCGTTTGTTTCTTTACATTGTTTTAACGTAAAGAACCATTTGCGGCATACTGTTTAGAAACCTGTGACTATGTGGAAAGAAAAGGAGATGTCAGACCCTGTTTTCGCAGCATCGCTGAGACCCTCCCTGCCCCCATTTTTTGGCAACCCTAAGAAGGATGAGGCGAGCTCCAGAATTACGGTTGGCGCTGACATTAAATCAGGATGGATACCGAAGTTCTCGCCACCCTGACAAGTGGAGGCTTGGAGTGAAATTTAACTTGATTTAGAAAAATAAAGAAATATGACGTTTCTTATACTCCATGGTATGGAGTAAAATTCACGCCAGCTGATGGATGGCTGCTTGGCTAGTGGGCAAAAGAGAGAGAGAATTGGAGAGAGGAACAGTAAGGGAAAGAAAGACAAGAGAATGAGAGACACATGTACGCTTGTGTGTGCAGAGAAGATTCTCCAAGGAGACTTAGAAATTGTCAACAGTGGGTCCATCTTGGAGAGTGGATAAAGATGGGCATTTAATAGATATTTTATGTAGCTCTGCACTATTCTGAATATTTTATCATGAACAAGCATTATTTTCATAATTCTCAAAACATTTGAGGTGATTTTGCCATTTCAAATATTATGAACATGTTAGGTGACGTGGCAGAGGGGAATTAAGGTCACAGATGGAGTCAAGGCTGCTTATCAGTTCACCTTAAAGTAGGGAGAATATCCTGGATTATCTGGGTGGGCTCGACGTAGTCACGAAGGTCCTTACAATGAAAGCGGGAGGCAGAGGAAGACGCGATGATGGAAGCAGAGCCCTGCAGATGCAACTCCGGAGATGGAGGCAGAGAGAGTGGGTGGCCTCTAGAAACTAGAAAAGGCAAGGAAATGGGTTTTCCCTGGAGCTTCCAGAAAGGACTGCAGCCCCATGACCCCTTGATTTTAGCTCAATGAGACCAATGCCAGACTCCGGACCTGACTCAGCCACCTCCCCCTCCCCCCACCCACGGCTGGAGACCTGCACTGTGGACAGTCTGGCCACAGACCAGTGAGCCGGACCCCGGAGCCCAGGAGCTCCTGCCCCAGCCGCCCACTCCAGTCCTGGCACGATGGAAAGGCTTCCGAGCCCACTGCTTGTTGCTGCTGCTCAAGCAGTAGCAGTAAACGCAACGAACGGAGGAATGAATTATTAATGCTTGCAAGAGAAATCTCTAATTCGATTAGTATTCTGTCGTTAACGGCATCTCTCATGCCAAGGCACTGATTTTATTACAAAGAGATCGGGGCACTAGGCACATGCGGCCACGTTGGATTCGGCCAGTTAACGACGGTGAGGACAACTGTAAATTGCCGGCAGTTTATCGATGGTGCACGTGACGTAGCATGCTCTGTGTCTTTCTCCCTCGGCTCCGGAGCACTCCTGGCTTCCTTTTGTTACCGAGGCCCGTGGTTGCTGTGAAAAATGCTGCAAAGAAACCCCTGCCTGGGTCCCCGTCCAGTTTCTGCTCAAAGATTAGAACGAGAAAAATCAGCGTGGTGAACATTTATTCCATCGGCGAGCCAACTCTTCGGTCTTCGGGCACCCAGAACGTCAAATACAGCCCATACGTAACCCCGTCTGCGTCTGTGTAACCCCGTGCACGCCTGTGCGTGCCCACGTGTAGACGCACACCCACACGCACGCGCACCCGTGCACGCGGACGGAGCCCCACCCTCAGGCACTCACACGGGGACTCTGCTCTGCCATTTCGTCCCACACGCGCCAGGGGCTTTTTGCTCCTGTGGGCTTTTCCCTTCCAGTTTGGCGTTTTCATCCGAAACTACCCCAGCCCTGGGGAAATGATCTTCAGATTAATTTGTCTGCCTGCCAGGAACACCGGACTGTGCTCAATAAGAAAGTAACTCACTTCAGGGAATGCTGGGGGCTGGGGTGTTGGGAAGCCCTGGGGAAGCTACTACTGCAGCATTCTGGAGCCCTCGCTGCTGATGCCTGCGGCTCCCAGGGAAGGGGTCTGTGTGTGTCCTTCTTCTCAACTTCCCGCTTGCTAGCTGTGTCGTCATGAACAC
Source organism: Avahi laniger (assembly GCA_963575035.1). Taxonomy (NCBI): domain Eukaryota; kingdom Metazoa; phylum Chordata; class Mammalia; order Primates; family Indriidae; genus Avahi; species Avahi laniger. The sequence goes on along the minus strand of CAUYSK010120746.1, from coordinate 165 downwards.
TTTACTTAACCTCTCTGTGCCTCGGTTTCCCCATTTGTAAGTTGTAGGTTAATAATAGTACTCCTGTGGATGTTGTCGTTAGGATGCGTTACAGTTATGCATGTATCTTATTTATTGGAGCACCCAGAAGATAGTAAGTGCTCTAGAAATGTTGAATGCTGTTAT
>CAUYSK010120742.1:0-26545 GCA_963575035.1 Avahi laniger | reverse complement strand
TAATTTCTTTCTATTTTTGGTAGAGATGAGGTCTCGCTCTTGCTCAGGCTGGTCTCGAACTCCCGAGCTCAGAATGATCCGCCCACCTCGGCCTCCCAGAGAGCTAGGATTACAGGCGTGAGCCACCGCGCCCGGCCTAGCTTTAAGGTTTTAATTGAATAATTAATTATGTCGTATCTTGTCTAATAAGGTGCTTTAAGAATATAGACCACACTTATAACTTTCAAATTTAGGTTTTTTAAAATATATATTCACTTAGAAATCTGAAGGCCAGAGCAGATCTTAAAAAAAAAAAAAAAAAAAAACCAAACCAGAAAGATGACAAAGAGGAGAAAGATGATGACTATGAAGAAATCTAAAGAGACAATAATTGTAAAACAGTCTGAGGAAGAAGAGGAGATATCCAAAGCATTACTAAAGAGGTGATGGATGCTTCAGGAGGTATCTGTGTTACCTGTCTGACCCTGGATGATCGTCTTTCTCCTTTCCTTGGTTTCTCATCATCAGATTCACCTTTCTCTTCAGAAATAGAGGAGCTTTTTCCTAGCGAATGAAAGAAAATCAAGTCAAATTTATGACATGAGCACTCAATTCATGGCTTTTTAAAATCATGCTTTCTAAAATCCAACCAATTATAGCATATGAACTCATCAATATGTATCTATATAAATTTCTTTAACTTCTATGCTGAAGAAAAGACAAAGTCCTAAGAGCCAGGGTCCTACTGATCATTCTTGCTGTGCATATCTAGAATATTTTCAACACTGGAAAGCCAATTCACATATTATAGATAAATTAAACAAAAGTAAAATAACTTCCTCTTCAAATTTTCTAGCAGGGATGCACAAATACAAAGTGCACTTATTTATACAAAGTGTTTTCTTACTCTGAATAAAGCTTAAGACTTCGCTGTGTGGCCAAAGGTTCTGTGTCCATTTTTTTTGGATTGCCTATTGTTATTATTTGCTAATTTCGATGAAAATGTTACGGTTAAATATATAAGTCAATTTGTACAACAATGCACTCAAGAAATAAATACTTAGGCTGGGTGCGGTGGCTCACGCCTGTAATCCTAGCACTCTGGGAGGCCGAGGCGGGTGGATTGTTTGATCTCAGGAGTTTGAGACCAGCCTGAGCAAGAGCGAGACCCCATTTCTACTAAAAATAGAAAGAAATTAGCTGGACAACTAAAAATATATATATAAAAAATTAGCCGGGCATGGTGGCACATGCCTGTAGTCCCAGCTATTTGGGAGGCTGAGGCAGTAGGATTGCTTGAGCTCAGGAATTTGAGGTTGCTGTGAGCTACGCTGACGCCATGGCACTCTACCCCTGGGCAACAGAGTGAGACTCTGTCTAAAAAAAAAAAAAAAAATAAAAAAAGAAATAAGTACTTAGATTAATGGCTTTTAGGGCCCTAAAGTTCCTAGAAATTACTTTAAGCCAACTAAACAGGACTTCAGAACTGGGTCCTCTCAATTATGTTTTATATATTAGAGCTCAAGGTGAGATTTCTTTTTTCTTCTTAGGGGAAAAAAAAAGTTCTATTAAAAGAAAGCTTCAAAACCACCAATCTAGGTCATCCTAAATAATAACTCCATTAAAACTGAAAGAGGCCGGGTGTGGTGGCTCATACCTATAATATTAGCACTTTGGGAGGCTGAGGCCAGGAGTTTGAGACCAGCCTGAGCAACACAGTGAGACTCCCCACCTCTACAAAAATAGAAAAATTAGCCAGACATGGTGGTGTGCATCTGTAGTCCCAGGTACTTGGGAGGCTGAACCAGGAGGATTGCTTGAATCCAGGAATTTGAGGTAGCAGTGAGCTATGATGATGCCACTGCACACTAGCCCAGGCAAGTGAGACCCTATCTCGAAACAAAACAAAAAAAAACCCTGAAAGAAATTTTTACTCATTTTCCGTGAAGGAAGGTAACTGTGGGTAAATCACTGAAGTAATTTGAGTCTCAATGTCTTAACTGAGAAAAAGGAGAGGCTGCACTGAATGATAGTTCTAAGTTTCCTACCAGCATTAAAATGTTACATAGACTAACAACGCAAATATTGACAAGAACCAGTTTACAACACAGCATAAGATTGTTATATTCCAGATACTTAATTAGCTAGATTGGCCTCAATTTTAATATAGTACGAAAGATTTAAATGATCCACAAAACCATGTTCTACACTAATAGTATTTAAATTGGTGCAAATAAAGCAGATGGTATGAGCTCTAACCCAAAATCTTCTCTCTCATTTCTATATCCCAACAATCTAAAATGAACTATGTTTTACTTCTGTAATCAAAAAACAAAAAACCAAAATGAAACTAATAAAAAGAACTAGAAGACTATACAAATTTTGCAACACTTTATGATCACTTAAGAGGATCTCTGAATACATATTATTTCATATTTAGGTAAATGAATAAAGACTTTGCATTATGGTTTTAGGTATAGGATATATGATTAGGATATAGTGACAGGCCAGACTCTTCAGTAAACATTTGAAGACATCTGTAAAACAGTAGTGTAGTGGCTATAATAATCAATGATAATTTTGTAACTCAGTGACCCAAAATAGGTTAAATTATAAAATGAATAAAACCAAAAGAAAAGATAATAATTTTCATGAATTTTAGGCAAAGCTCCTTTGCAAGTATAAGCCAAAGATGATTTATCTTAATTTAAACAAAAAGAAAAAAGAGGGATGTACAAGGTTGGTCAGAGATAACTATGTTAAACAAGGTCAAATGAGTGATTTAGAGTTGTAATTTAAAAGCTGGGTATGTACAAACAAAAGCAACCTTTTTCTCCACCTATTGTAAACTGTATGTTATTCTACTGGACTATAATGTTATTTTTGATATTGTAAAACTGTAGTGATAGGATTCTGGATGATTACTCCCCTAGAAGCACTTGAGTAATAAGTCATCAAGGATATTTGGGAAAATGGGTAGGACTGTTCAGAAAGCTTTGGTCATCAGTTATGCAAAAAAAAGTGAAAACTGGAGGGGACTCACAGACATGAAACAAGGTATTAGTAAGCAATACAAAATATAAAGAAGAAGTGAGGGATCTCTTTAATTTCTTGGAGGGAACTGATGTGATGCAGACAAGCTTCTGGGAAAGGAGATATCTTCTATTACAAGCACACAGCCACACTGAGTGTCTTAAGGCAGATGTTAATAGCATGTGCAGAAACTGAGCACTTTAGCTAAGGGTGGAGCCAGCAGTGATAACAGGCTAATAAATATATTTCAGGAGTTGAAAAACAAGTCAGGGTGAATGTAAGATGTCCAAGAGTCCAAAGCCAGAAGCTTTCAGAAGAAAGGAAAAGGTAGCTGTTAGACAGTGCAGGATGTATTAAAGTAAAGAATGCCTAAGGGCCAAATAGGAAAGCAGTTTCTTCATCCTAGAAAACAAATCCCTGGGCAGGATCTGTGGGACCCAAGTAAGGCAGCTAGAGGTCACAGAAAAGCCTGTGGTTAAAGGGTAACCTTAGCTAATAATAAGAGAAGCAGGAATTAAGAGAACAGAGACCTGGCAATGATGCCAAACCTAAATGTGACTCATATTAGCCCTATAAGTAATTTATCTAGCATTTCTCTAGAATCTCAGCATCCAGATTTAATACAAGAAAAAGGAATACGGGCTGCATGCTCTGTAAGTCACAGGCTAGCTAATATCACCTGTGGCTGTACCTTTGTTAAAGAATCAATATTCTGAATATTTTTAAATATTTTTATATTTTCCTAGGTTGAGCTCTTTTGGAAAAAATTAAGTAAGGGCAAGTAAGAATTTCTCGACACATAGTCATGATATAGAAGGGAATCCAGAAAACTTCTGATTATGGCAGGTGGATATGGCTCCCAACACCTTGCAAAAATCTGAAGAAAACGGTAGAGAGTGAAAAAGTCAAGGGGGAAAGTCAGGGAGGATTTTATAAACCAATTCTTCCTTCCTATTTGGAATTTTGCCTACTGCACATAAACAGGAGGCTGCTGGAATATAAGCCAAAGATCCTGATAAAAACTCTCCTTCAGTTAGTTATTCACAAATTGAATTCATCAACAGAATCACTTGGGGGATTTTAAAAAATGTGGAATCCCAAGACTTCCACTCCCTGAGATTCTTGGGGTAGGGTCCAGGAATCCACATTCTTAAACATAGTAATACTTAAAAAAAAAGAAAAAAAAACCCTCAGGGGCCACTAGTGATTAGCAAAATATGTTACTAGGAACCTTACTTTAATCAAAATCTTGTTATTAAAGAGAGAACCCCCAAACATCCAAAGCCAACAAATAAGCTGCCTTTGCAATGATTTACTGGCCTATGACAGATCGACATTCCACACTTGAAAGAATCTGATTTCTGGGTAAACACTAGGGTTAATGCTGATCCAGCTAAACACCGCTAGAACTCCAAGCTACCACTCCATTCGAGACCTTGACTAAATTTTGTACCACATCTACAGTGAGATTCATATCTTAGCCAAGAGCAGAGGTAGGAAAGTTTATGACATAAACTACACTGAAAAGCACTTAAGACAATTTTTAGGTGTACTCTACAATGTCCTACATTTATGTTTTCTAATTTATTTTTCACCTCTCTCTTTCCTTTTCTTTTACCTCTGGGTTTTTTTTTCTCTCCATCAATTATAGCCATGGGCAGAGGCCTGCTGATGACATAAGGCACTGAAGAGACTGGTTGCCCTCACTCTACATCTTTGCTTTTGATAGCTTAATTCTATTTCAGAATTCATTTCTCATTTTCATTTCAAACTACATTTAGAACTCAGAGCCTCTCTTTTCTTAGAAAAAGAGAGGTCCTTATCAAATCATGGTCTTACTAAGAATTTTCAATGGTTCCCCCATTACCTATAAAATAAAAACAAAGCTCATACTTACTGGTTTGGCATTTAAAGCCCTCTGTGATATCATCCCAATTCCTTTTAAAATGTTTCACTGACTATTCTCAAATATGAAATACTTTACTCTGGCTAGATTAGTCTACTTCCTCTCCTGTAAAAATATCACATTCATTCCTATCTCTATGCTTTTGTTCCTTCCTAAAAATACTCTCTTGTCTCCTCTCTGCCAATTTAAATCCTATCCATTTCCAAGGCTCAGCTCAAATCCTATACCTCTATCATGAGGCTCTCTCTAACACTCAAGTCCCCAGAGCCCTTCTACTCTTCTGAATTCCTATGGTACATGCATCTGTATTATTTACATCACATATTAACTTCTATTGTTAGTTTTATGTGCAATTGTTCTCTATTATTGTAGTTCTCTATTATTAGTACATTTTACAATGTGCTAATTCCCCTTATACTGTAGTACAGAGACAAATATGCAGCAGGAATTCAATAAATACTTTTTGACTGACTTTTGAGAAAAAAACACAATTTACAGAAAAGCTTTCCCTTTCCTCTTGGCTTTATCATCAAGGGGAAAAAAAGTGCTAACAGCAAGGTGGATCAATCGAGGATCTACTACTCTTATATCCAGGGAGAAAAGACATCCCTAAGGAACTCAAAAATTCCAAAGTGTTGGCCCGGCGCGGTAGCTCCCATCTGTAATCCTAGCACTCTGGGAGGCCAAGGCAGAAGGATTGCTAGAGCTCAGGAGTTTGAGACCAGCCTGAGCAAGAGTGAGACTCCATCTCTACTATAAATACAAAGAAATTAGCCAAACAATTAAGAATAGAAAAAATTAGCCAGGCACGGTGGCGTGTACCTATAGTCCCCGCTACTTGGGAGGCTGAGGCAGGATAGCCTGAGCCCAGGAGTTTGAGGTTGCTGTGAGCTAGGCTGACACCACAGTACTCTAGCCTGGGCAATAGAGTGAGACTCTGTCTGAAAAAATAAATAAATAAATAAAAATAAAAAAATCCACACACACACACAAAAAAGTCCAAAGTGTTGGCCAGTATTAATTTATTAAAATGTTTCTAAAAATTTCCCTCTAGGTCTAAGACTATAGTCAACAAAAATAGCCACTGAGAAAACTAGGACCTTAAAATCAGACTCAAAGGCTCTCCATTTTTCCTATCCTTTCAGGAAATTTCTTTCCCACCATTAAATATCACCTAGAAATTTATTTTCATAAAGTAATTCTGCATTAATCAGCAAAGCTGGAAATTTCCATACATTCTAAAAGCATTGATCATGGAGGGTGCCCCCCAACATTAATGATAATTCAAAATACTTAATAATTTACATATTGGTTAAATATATCCACTGACCATCTGCATGCCTTATATACAGGTTAAGTAACCCTTCCCTGAAATGCCTGGGATCACAAGTATTTCGGATTTGGAATATTTGCATTATATTTACTAGTTGAGCATCTGTAATTCGAAAATCCCAAATCTGAAATGCTCCAATGAGCATTTCATTCAAGTATCATTCAAGTATCATGTGAGTGCTCAAAAAGTTTTGGATTTCAGATTTTGGAGCTTTTCGGGTTTTGGATTAGGAATGCTTAACCTGTACATGTTCTCCTCAAATAATACTCTCTTAGGTAGTTCCCAAAAGACAAAGGCTGTATTTATAGACTTTTGCTTGAGATACTATGTAAAATTGAGGTGCTTAATATTTTTTGTAGCCAGGCACAGTGGCCTGTAATCCCAGCACTTTGGGAGGCAGATGCAGAATATCCCTTGAGGCTAGGAGTTAGAGACCAGCCTGGGTAACATAGCAAGACCCTGTCTCTACAAAAAATTTTAAAAAAATTATTTAGGTGTGGTAGTATACACCGTACCACCTACGGTCCTAGCTACTTGGCAGGCTAAGCCAGGAGGATCACACCACCGCACTCCAGCCTGGGTAATGGAGTGAGAGAGACCTGTCTCAAAAAAAAAAAAAAAGAAAATTTTTATAAATTAATCTTGCCCAAACCAATCCCACACAGTAGGGTAGAGCTCCCTGTAATATGCTCACATAATACTCTGCATTGCCTCCTACAGCACTTAGCACAACTGTAATTAATTATGTAATTATCTGTTTAACGTCCATCTCTTCACTAGACTGTATGTTCCTTAGGGCAGAGACTTGCCTTTTTCTTTACTATATTTCTAGTGTCTAGCACAATAGGCACTTGATAAAAGTATGCTGAACAAATTAATAAACTGCAGCAGATGTCCAATCTAGGGGGATGACTGGATGTTTAACACATAACATATACAATTGGTGAATAGCTGAGAGAGTTGTACTATTGCTAAATGCAGAGGTAGAAGAGTCGAAGAAATACAGATGAGAAGAAAAATCATACCGCCTCATAAAACACTGAGAAGGTAACACAACATATAAGTGAAAGCAGACTTCAAGAAGGATATAACTTCCATGAAAAACAGATGTCAAATATCAATGTCACAGAATTTCCCTGGGACTTTTAGGGAGGCTTAGCATGAAAGGAGGCATAACTACCTCCCCCCACCAACTACGCAGGATTGACAAAACAGCGCAGTGGGGAGGGAGATACGTACTGGGCGAATGTCTGCTGAGCTCCAGCTCTGGTCTCTCCAGGCTGCTCTGAAAGTCAGGAGGCAGCAGGGAAGCCATTCCCTCAGGATGGATCATCTCGTCCTCCGACTCAGCTGAAGCTTCTGCAAAGTACAGATTGGGTCGGGGCAGGGAGGGAGTGAAGGGCTCAGCATGTGGGAATATGTAGAGGTGTGAAGGAGGTCAGGCAAAGTCACAGATACAGAGATACATACCAAATAGAGCACTGTACATAAAGAAAAAACATCCTAGGATTAAGCTCTACTTCATCTAAATGGTAGCTTAATTTACTTATAACTCTTCCTTTTGGTAGGAATCCTCTTCTAACAGGACAGTCAAATTAAGTGTCCTCTTCCCTCACAAAAGTAAACAGTAATTCACTTGCTCCATGAACTACCAAAGCAAATAAGTAGCAGTTTATACCTGACTTATTCCTGAAATTGCCTAGTTAGACAGGCCTAGCTACTCAGTGACAGGAATAAGAATGAAGAACTTCTTAGAAGTGACAATCTGGGCTTACCTTCAAGTTCTGCAGCTTCTCGAGCTTCACGTTCCAGACGCTGCCTAAGTAGCTCCTGCTGCTTTTCCAGATACTGTTTTATGAAACTGTTCTGGCTCATTTCCTCACCAATCTGTGCAGAGGAAATGGAAAAAGATGGTCTAGAAAAGCAAACCAGGAAAATACAAGGAAGAAAATTCCATGGAGCAAAGGCCTATTCCTTGTAGCTGGACCCATGAAAGATAACTAAAATGTTGGAAGGCCCTTTTCTAAGCTACTCTTACATTGAGGATGGGAATAAATAGCCCCATGAGTCATAAAAAATGACAAAAAGAGGAACCACAGATAATTTTTTTTTTTTTTTTGAGACAGAGTTTTGCTCTGTTGCCTAGGCTAGAGTGCTGTGGCCTCAGCCTAGCTCACAGCAACCTCAAACTCCTGGGCTCAAGCAATCCTCCTGCCTCAGCCTCCCAAGTAGCTGGGACTACAGGCATGCGTCACCATGTCCAGCTAATTTTTTCTATATATATATTTTTAGTTGTCCAGGTAATTTCTTTCTATTTTTGTAGAGACGGGGTCTTGCTCTTGTTCAGGCTGGTCTCAAACTCCTGAGCTCAAACAATCCACCCGCCTCGGCCTCCCAGAGTGCTAGGATTATAGGCGTGAGCCACCGCGCCCAGCTAACAGATAATTTTTTATTTGAAATAAAAATAGTGATGTTGGTACGCAATTAACTTAAAAAGAAATCCAAATTCTTGTAATCATGCCTTTTAATCTAAATTTTTAGATAATCTGTAACATTATCTAAAGATAAATCTAAAATTTCCTGTTAGTAATTTCAAAACTGAAAGAAAAAAATACTAGTTCCTCCAAAAGATCAATTTCTACCTATCCAGGAAACATTCTGTCAAACATCTTCAAAATTCAAGTATAGCATTTTAAGTTATGAAATTGAGAGACTAAAAGGCATATCCATTCAGCATTTTGACAGTTATAACTCTATTTTCTTTGGGTGAAAAAAAAAATCCTTGGTAAGAATATTGAAAACCCACGAATTTATCCCTTTTGCCATTTTTTTCCCTATAATACAGACTCCCATGTCATTCTTCTACCCTTCAGCTTTCTCTTCACAGGTCTTCCTCCCTAGAACCTTCTTGTTTAGCAAGTCCTATTAGAGAACTCCAGAAAAAGGAAAAAAACCTTAATACTTTCTATGTTATTAATCATATTTGTTGAGCATAGTAAATGTTTATTTTCACCTAAGATAGAAAAGAGTTTCTTTGTACTCAATGGACATTGAGGAAGTGTGGGTTACATATATTAGAGAATATGCTTGTTTGCTGCAAGAATCCTATGTTAATAAAAGCTTCAAAGACTAAAATGCAATGGGCAAAAGGAATATAATTAAACTGATTAACTTATGCAGTTTCTTATGCTTGTTAAAGTACTTAACTAAACCTCTGAAAGCTGGCTAGATTATGATACTTGCAGCTTAATGAGGTGAAAACAAGGGAGCATGAAGGCTCTCTTGTTTTCCACAACATCCTGAACTTCACCTAGTACTGGGGCTGTACACCATTGCGTTGACAAAGATTTGGGTTTTTCATTTAAGTAACTATAATGAGGGGTTTTCAAAAGCTGAAAAGAACCTTAAAAGACTGTACAGTCTAAAAATTTTTGGTTTTGTTTTTTTAACTATGAAATGATTTCTTTAAAAGAAATCTTATGCAGAAACTCAATATACAAAGCAGATAAAAGTAGATCAAATCTAGTTTAAGACCGAACTATAAATCTTGTTTACTTGACAAGAATATTTATCTTCCTAGGAAGCCCCCAAAAGCAGCTCCACAAAATCCCAGAAAAGGAGTTATATAAAACTATGGGTCTAGTCTAACCTTTTCTCATTTTACAGATAAGGAAACTGAGGAAACCAAGGCCTCCAAAGGTTAAATTTCTTATCTTAAGTAAGCTATTAGTAAAGTTTAAGAATGACTGCATAGAGTTAGTGGTTAACACTAGTAATGGTGGGTGATTTACAAAGGATTGAATTCTTGGAAAATCTAAGTCAGCAAAAGAGTTCTTGATCAGCAAGTATTTTCCTACACTGTCCTATTAGTGGTCTACTTCATATCTATATTCAAAGATATCAACTACTTTTCCCAAATCAATGGTAAATAAATGACTTCAGATCCCTGCACTACACTTAATCAATCAGAGCCACATTTTTCTACACACACTGTTTCAAGTATCAGAAATTAATAACTCCTTATTTACTCCTGATTCAGCTCTTTACTGCAGGCCCTCGTGTACAACTGGACTTGATTAGAATTCAACTGTCATGGTATGAGGACATTCCTGACGAAGGGAATTTAAGAAAATATTATTGAGAAATTAAGCATCAAATATACAACATGTTATTCCATGTGTCTGCACATCCAAACAGCCCACTCCACCTAACAAACTTTCTTTCTTACCTGGGAATTTGGCTGGAATGCAGCATGGGGTGTTGAGTGTTTCTGTAAATTTTCTAGCATTAGAGCCTAGTACAGAGAAGGGCAAAAGTCAGAAACCAGGAGGAAAAAGAAAACAAACCCCCACCCGTCCCACAACCTCTTCATTAAATGTAATTACTTAAATACACACTTAAACTGTACTCCTTTTCCAGGGACCTAAAAGCCCTATACTAACACAGTTCTCATTCATCTTCAGAGGATCCTTAAAGGTAACCATGGTTTCTGTTACTGAATGTTCAGATGCAAAATGCAGGCACAGAGAGAATCAGTGACCTGGCTATGTCATAGTATCAGTGACAGAACCAGTACTACAATCCCTACTGTCTTCTGCACTTTTCTCAAGTGCCCCTTCTGGCCATGCAGGTAAAATTACTTCAAATACTTCAATCAGCTTTAAATACACGAAACCAACATGGGGCTGCTGGTTTTGGCCTGACTGAATTACTTGGTCAGAGTTAACCAGGACTAGATCTACTTGAATAAACTTGTATAACTTCCAGCAGAATAGCACCTAGATTTATCAAATTTATAAAAATTTCAAGGAGAAGGCTACAGAAAAAAATGACCACAGACCCTGCAAACTATGATCTTACTTAATCCACACACATACAAGAAACTGTCAGCTTCTGTATAAGCAACGGTTTGCCAACTCAACCCCTGAACCAACCCAGCCCTCATCTGTACTACCTGCCACGTATCCTGATGAACTCTAACTAAAACCAAGACATCCTCATTTTCCCTCCGTTTACACCAAACCTGTACATACCCAATCACTCTACCTCACGACAATCCTAATCTACTCAGACCGATTCAAAAACCCAACCCACACCAGCCTGCCTCTCCTCTCAATATTCACCAAACTCTTATACACCCAAATTGCTTCTGGATGCCATATAAATCAAACACCTCTCTCACCAAGTCCCTTCTATAAAGGTTTCTCTTCATCTCACCTACTAATCTAATCAAGCGGACGGACATTTTACCCCACCCGAATTCTATTCTAGTGGATACGGATACCAGCCCTATCCACCCCTCCGCCCAACTATACCCCTAACTCCGACCCAGCCCAATTCGCCCCCCTCAGGCCAGCAACGCCGGTGGTTGTAGTGGGATTTAACTCCTTCTGCAGCGCATGCGCCGAAACCACAGACACAAACAAGGAGGGGGTGGGGGAAGGAGGAAGGAGCTTAGGACACTCCAGGAGAGTAGCGCGCACCCTCCCATTTTGGGCTCGCGCTGCCGCCGTTAAGGCGGGAACCGGCGTGATCTCTATTCCAGCGCGAGCCTCGCCAACCACCGTGCGCGCGGATCCAGAGGCTCGCGCTGGCGGCCTGAGCGAGCTCGCGCCGAGCCCGGACACTGCGCCTGCGCCGCGGCAGAGACTCGTCTCTACCGGGTCCGCTCCCCTCCGACACCCCAGCAACGCCGACTCCTCACCCCTTTGAGCCGCTTGACCAGAGCACTCTTCTGCCCGCTCTTGGCTAGGCCTCGCTGCTCCAGTGCGGCCTTCAGGTCGGTCACCCGCAGCGCCTGAAGAGGCTTCCCGTCCAGAGTCACCTCCTCCAGCTCCGCCATCTTGCGTGAGGTACTCGGGTCCGTCCCGACGGCTTCGGGCATCTTCGGTAATTTCCGCCAACGCCCTTCGAACGTACCGAGCTGACCCCGCCCACTGCCATAGTCTACCCCTCGATTACCACTCAGAACACCCCGAGTTCCTCCGGAACTGCTCGGGTGTTTCCGTCTCAGCATCGGCACCAATCAATTCTTTCCATCCGCCTGGACTCTCCCACCCCTCCCTCGCCCTGCTTTCAGGCTCGGTTATCTTCGACTTGCCGAGGCTTTGAGTCGAATCTATTCGGAAGCCCTCGACTCTGGCATAACCATAATCGGATATATTCGGCTATCTCCGGACGTAGAGCTGAGGCGCTGGGGCGTCTGGGTGTTTGGGGCTGGTCCGAGACCGGAAGTGCGTGGGATGTCCGGCTGGCCCCGCTTTGGGTTTTCAGGAAACATGGAAGTGGCGGCGGTCGTTGAAGTCTAAGGACTCTTGTGACGATCTCCGGGTGCCCTCTGAGAGGAAAGGGAGGTAAGCTGGGTAGAGTCCCTCCTTGGGCCAGGTCAGACTCAGTGTTTGCTGGTTACCCTACTAGGGCAAGCCTCCCACTCCTTTACGGAAACAGCTGCTGCTCCCAGTCTTCGGAATCCCACGACTCCCATCTAAGGCTTCGTTGCTCTTTTGGGGCACCGGAATAACAGGCTCCGTGGCCTCCAACGTGGGCAACAGGCAGCACCGTATCTTTGGACCCAGACTGTGAACTGATTTCATGACACTGAATTTGAGTTTGCCTTGGAAGCCATGTGGCAAGACTTTGGAAAAATTCTCTCATTCTCCGAGTAAGAGAATAAAGTTCTTTTAGGAGGAGCTGGTTATTGTAGCGCAAGAACTGAAAAAGGCAAGCACCCTGACTTGTTTTGGTACGTGAACTAATGTTAGTTTTTTAGGGCCTGCTTTCTTTATCACTGCAGATCCTCCAGCCTGGAGCAGAAGAAACACAAACAGTAAAATAGGTCACAGACAAATAGTTTATGGTTTTCATTGTTAGAGATTCAAACTCTGGGACTGAAAACTATTAAAGTCAAATTGGCTGACCTTTCAGTTGCATTCATGCTCCAAAATCAATTGCAGGCCACCAATAAGTATCATATTAAACATTAAGGAAAATTATTGAAAGACATGAATTGTCATACAATAGTATAACACTTGTTAGATCCCTAAGCCAACAAACTACTGCACTGTTTTTTCAGAGTCTTGAATAAACACCAAGCTTCTGTTTTTCTTACTGTGTTACCTTATTTTGGGTGAAGTCCTCACATACTCTGCTCTTTGATTTTTCCTAGTGCTTTACAGGAAATATTAGGAGGTAGCGGATGTTATGAAGTTCTTGGCACATATTTCAGAGGCTACATGCACATGCAAAGAGGGCTCTTTCATCATGTGATGTTTTTTCTTTTCTTTTTTTTCCCCTGATGTTGGTAGCTCCAAATAGTTAGTATCTAGGCCCTGACCAACTGTATGTACTAGATTTTAAAAAGTGTACTTTTTCATGTTAGATAAGACATGATGTGCCAGCATTAATCGTTGCTTTTTTTCTTTACCCAACTGAGAACATAGAATGAGGAGGGAGAGAATGAACAAGAAATATGTTGGTTATTTTTAGGTTCTTTATAAGAAAGATGGAAGGAGGTAGTGGTTGGGGAGAGTAATGCATTTGAGAAATAAAGGAAGGCTGGCAAATATGAAATGAAATCATTCTTAGGTGACTTTTCTAAGGTAGTTGGTTAATAATGTAAAGCAGCGGGGCTTGGGGATCACAGATCTAAAGGACCCTGTTATTTTCCTGTAAACTGAATTGGTGAAAAGTAATTTTCTCTGTAGATGCTGGTAGAGATTACTTGTTGCTGAGAAGTTATATTTTGGTTGCACATCTAGAGAGTGTATAACAATGCCTTTGTATTTCAGGATGCCACTGGAATCATCTTCCTCTTCGATGCCACTATCCTTCCCTTCTCTCTTACCCTCAGTACCAGACAATATTACTGACTCTTCCCTTCCCCCAATGTCTTACATCACTTCCCAGGAGATGAAGTGTATTCTTCACTGGTTTGCCAGTTGGTCAGGTCCCCAGCGTGAACGTTTCCTACAGGACCTGGTAGCTAAAGCAGTGCCAGGAAAATTACAGCCACTACTGGATGGTTTGGAGCAGCTTAGTGTGTCTGGGGCAAACCGACCACCTTCTATCTTTGAGTGCCAGCTACGTCTTTGGGATCAGTGGTTTCGAGGTTGGGCTGAGCAGGAGCGCAATGAATTTGTCAGACAGCTGGAGATCAGTGAGCCAGACTTCGTGGCAAAATTTTACCAAGCAGTGGCTGCTACAGCTGGTAAGGACTGATAGGCATTCAGATCAAAGAAGATAACCACAGCTCATGGAGCCGAGGCCATGACTCTACAGTGAGAACTCTATTCAAGTATGTCACCTAAAAGTCTGGGGATGGTATTTTGATCAGCTGGCTGAACTTACTGACTAGCACAGGCATGGTTATTTCAACATTAACACCATGTTAGCTGGACTCCTAGTGTAAATGTTGTCCATCTAAGCAAATCCAGATCATCAGTCTGTCTTCTAGTTTGCTTCTTTCCAAGAGATGTCAAACCCTCAAGAATTTGATGACTTCTTTTGCAACTGTACCAAAAGGAACCTACACATTATAACTCAAGCCTACTGCTGGCCCATGAGGTGTGTAAAGTAGAGCCCTCCTTCCCCAGAAACAGGAGAGAAGGACAATAAAAGATCATATTTTTATTGTTTAGCTGGATTCAGATGGCTGGTTTTCCATGCTTATTAGACTCTAGCATAATTAGGTGACATCCCAAACACTAGCTTTCTCAGTGTTGATTTAGTAAAATGATGTAAAATCAAGAGAGGAAGATAATTGGTTACTCCTTCGTCCACACTGTGTTTGAATCCAAATAGCAATGACTTTTTTCTAAGGCATATGTGATATCCTTGGAGCTGACAGCAGGTGCTAAGTTTACAACAATGTCAAAACAAGTGACACTCTACAGATAAAATGGTTTATTTTTTGTACAAAAATAGAGAATGGATCTTCAGAAGCATAAGATTCCACCTTTTTTCATTGCAAGGCTAGTGTAAAGTTGATATCATGAAAAGAGACATTCAGGAGAAAGTAACATCACACCTCCCTTATTCCTCCATCTGGACCCCTTGTTGTGTTGAGCTCTGGTAAATGGTAAGGGGCAGATGGTCCCACCTGAAGAGTAGCTCATTTCTGATAGGCTGTGGTTCCCAGTGCACCCACCAGGATTAGCAGCATTAGGCAGAGTCCCGTGGTCAGACTTAGATGGGTCATGGAGGGATTATAGTCTGAGGTAACCAACAACCTAGGAACATAGGAGGTAATATTTGGCCTGGAATAATACTGTAGACTTAGGAAATGAAGGGCTTTACCTTTATGCATAGAACTCATGAAGCCTTGCTTCATGCAAGCATTAAGCTAAACAGGAAATCATTATGAGTTATTATAGAACATCCAAGTAGGTATAAGACCAAGATCCAAGTCTTCTAGCATCTTAAATTGTTGGAAGAAGACCAAACTTACCAGTTAGGGAAGTGGCTTAAGGGAAGAGTCAGACTATGGTGTTTAGGTAGCTACACACAGACCCTGGGTAGTCCTTAAGAAAGGAAGGGGTCTAGGAGCCCTATGTCCTAGAAATGGGGAAACTCCATTATTTTATGGAGGAGGAAAACATGTAATGATGGGCCTGAGGTGATCATGTTAGTCGGGAATCTTTGTCCTAGACAGGCTTATGTATTTCAGAAGACAATATACACATGAGTTAGTGCTTAATAAATGCAATTTCAAACATCTGTACTCTATGGGTTTGAAAGAAAACTACTTGGAATATTATCTTACTGGTTATTTTTTGTGGTAAAGCTGGCTCCTCCATGATATACTTCTAGGGGTTTCTCCTGGAGAGTCAGGGTCAGGGCCCTGTGCAGCATAGAAACTGAAGGCCCTTGGCAGCCAGGGGACTTCCACATATGCACAGTGAACACGAAACTAGTAGTAATTGATGGGCTGTGGAAATAGCACCTGAATGGACATTTGGATCTCTTAATGGAGGTATAATCCCTGGAAGAGTATATCTCATGAAACAGGTGCAGGTTTAGGGGAGAGATAAATAGAAAGTCTTCAGATGAAAGTTATGAAGTAAAGGACCTAAGCATTTTCCCTGGCCCATTGTATAAATAGCTTGAACTGTCCCTTTACCTGCCACCGCCACCTCTGCTCACCAGAGCCTGCAGTACTACTTCAGCCAGCTCTTCTTGTTGTTCCTTCCCCAGAGAGTGGCCTGGAGGTCCAGCTAAACTTAAGGACAGCTGGAATAGCAGGTCTTGGGTTGAAAGACTCACAGGAGGGGAAGTAACAGTATTGGTACCTTCATTAGTCTGACACAGCCGACCCCGGGGACAAAAGAGAAGACCATAGTACCCAGGAATCTGTAAGGAAATACGTAGCAGGATGTAGTTGTGCCTCAATTATCTGCTCAAGCATTCCTTTTAAGGAAAATGTACATTCTAGATCAGAGTTATGGACTCAGTGGATACTTCATAAAAATGAATGAACCTCAAAACAGGTTGGAAAGTACAAGTGGGCCAATTTCTTTTTGCCACCGTGACACAACTATTCCTCTTAGGGTACTCACCTGAATAGCCTTTCCTGGAAAGCATGACACCCAAGGTGATCCCTCCACCTGCACCTTGTATGCACCCCTCTCCATGCATTGATGCAAGTAGCAGCGGCCAGTGAGCTCCACTTCCTTGGGGTGTGGGATCTGAGAAGGGTGCCTGGTCTCATCTGCAGGGAGCAGTTGTGAAGTGAGGTTGGCAAGGAAGCAGCGACTCTGGGAATGGTAGATCTCCCCGTGGGGATTCACCACCCCAGCTGGGAATCCGTTTTCCTTCTTCCAGCATTCACTCTGAAGGGCAGGGCAGGAGGTAGAATAATGTTTGTCCAGATACCTTAGAAGTTGACTCCCTTCCAGGCCCACTCAATTTCATTCTATGCTTTCTAGTTTACTCACTCCGTTGGCTAAGGGCTTGTACATGCGGCAGCCTTCCAGCATGGGGTCTGAGGAGCAGCTTCCCTTGTCCAGGTGCAGGTAGTGACAGCCCAGCCCACTGTGTGCGAGGGATGACAGAGTGACACCAGGATCACTGACAGCTGTACAGTCTCCTACCTACTCAGCGCACACACCTGCCAGTGCAGAAGAAGTCTGAGGAGCCAGTCCCACATGTGGTCACCAGGCCAAATTCCAGGCCAGATCCTGCTTGACAGGTGGGAAGAGAGGGAAAGAGTCCTCAACGCATGAAGGCCCCAAACATCCCTCCGCACTGGCTGTGCTTACAGCTTCAGTTATTCCTTAGCAGATAATCCCTTCCAACCTCGCCCACTTCCCCTAGAGCTGACTTGGGTGATGAGTGCCCCCCTGCGGTTCCCCCTGATTTCTTACCCTGGCCCCACAGCAGCTCCTCTGCAGCACTGTGGTTGACCTGGTACCATCCTGAGTCTTTGAAGGCAGCAAGAGTGATTGGGTCAAGTCGAGTGCGCTGGGCACCATCAAAGGTAGCAATCATTAGAGAGCCCTGGAGTAGTCTGGCCTCCCAGTGTGAGGACAAAGGGCCCTACTGAAGGAGGAGGCAGATAACTGGTTGCTACCTACCTACTCCCTCTCTCTTCTGTCACCCCAAAGCATTCTCATTCTCACCTCTTCTTCCAAAGGAACGCCCAGTGAAACCCCTAGTACCCCCAAGTGTTTGGCCAGGCTGTGGCTAACAGCTGGGGTGGTGAGAAGCAGCTGTCCCCGCTTATCTCGCCTTGTCACTTGTTGCCTTGTGGAGCAGTTCTCTCTAACTGAGCACAGAAAGGGAAGAAAGCAGTATGAGGAGAGGAAAATGTAGAGTGAGGTAAAACTGGAAGGAAGGTAATGAGACAGTGAATTCTCTTTGGTGGGCATTCGGAAAGTCCTCTCCCTCATTCCTCTCATTTACCGCTGAGTCCTGAGGGGCAGTCCCGCCAGTTCTTGAAGAGCTGTCCAGAAAAACCCAGGACATGGAGCAATTCATGCAGTGTGGCCTGAGGACGGACAACTGCCAAGTGAGAGGGGCTAGATCTGTAGCAGGACTGACTAACTACTATATATCCCCTCTGCCCAATCAGCTCTTCGTAGAGCTGAGACACTTTCTAGTCCACCCTCAGTAGATCCTTCTACTTCACATGAAGCTGAAGGACCTGCTCCCCACCCCCAAGCTGTGTGCTTCTCCCTGTTCATCATGTAGCAGTCACCATGACGATGTCACTATGGCTGAGGCTGGGGCTGGTGAGATGTTGGGCACAGTAGACAATGGTACCAGCGAGGGGCCTGTTTTCTGAGTCCAGCTGGCAGCAGGCAGCATAGGCTATGATAGAGGGCTGTGGATGGGCCGGGACAGGGTAAGGGTGAGAAGCAGGGGAAATACAGATAAAAGAAATCTTTCTGAAAATGGAGGACCAGGGGACTCTGCAGAATTCTGCAGAAGTGGTATTAAGGAATGGCTCGGGAGGGGTTTAGCCCCTACCTAAACTTTATCAGCATGCCCCAAGTTATCCCAAATAAGCACAACTTAATAAAAACTGTTTTTATGCTCCCTAACTAACCCTACTCATGAGATTAAAGATTAAGAGAGGCAAAGAAGGGAAAAGGAATTTGATTTGAACCTCACCTCTTGGTGGCACTTGGAAGTGTGGGCAACCTGCATATACAGGAGAAAGTCTGTGTTTTGGACCCCAGGCCCATCTGGCTGGACCACTTGTGGGGGACCCTGCTCCGGCCACAAGGCATAACCACGGAGATGGGCATCAGGAATCTGGCAGAGAGTGAAATATAGCATCTGGCTTAGCAGCTGGGCTGGGACAGCAGGAACCTGGGTACTAGGATTTAGGGAGAATGAGTATCTTGGGTCTGTCTTAGTGTCATCCAGGCAGCTGGCTAGAATACAGAGTTCGGCCCCCACCCCACCCCCGGTCTCTGATTTAATAAGTTTTTTGGGTGGGGAAGAGGGGACCCAGGAATCTACATTGTAAAGAAGCACATTAAGTAATTCTGATGCTGGTGGTCTTGGAACATCTAGGCAGGCTGGAGATCTTCAGGTCCCTAAGTCTGAGAAGTTGCTCTCACCTTTGCCCCCAGGCAACTCTCTCCATTGTACCCTGGGTTCAAGAGGCTGCACCTGCCAAGAATGAACATCTGTTGGAGAGCTGGAGACATTTCTGGGGATCCCTAAAGAAGTATTACGTGTATGCTCAATGACATGAACTCACCTGTGGTAGTTTGGGGTATCTGGGTCTCCCCAGACAGCGTGGCAGTATTGTGCAGGGTCTCGACTCAGAAGCAGGGGTCCTTGCACTGGAGAGACTTAACAAGACGAGAGGTCAATTTCCCCTGCACGCCTGAGAGCTCCGGTTCCTTTCTGCTTTGGTCTTCCCCTACACCTCTGTACTCCTCAGCCCTCCCTGACTCCTCCTGTCCCCTCACTCACCTGCTAGGACACCCTGGATTCGCTGAGTGGCCTCTCTCACTGCGGCCAGGGCACGGGACCTCCCTGTCATCCCATCTCCCTCAAGATCCCAAGCTCCATCTGATGTAGGGTCTCCTATATAGCAGGTTTGGATGCGCAGGGGTTGAGGCTCTCCGGAGCTAGGGACGGCGAGGGAGGAAGAGCGGAAGTTTGGGGGCAGTTGGGAGAAAGGGGGCTTGAGAAGGCTCACAGACTTCTGAGTCTCATCATGTAGACATCTGCTTGTGGCAACCCCGAGCAGCAGCAGCAGCAGCAGCATCTTCAGTATCTCTCCGGAGCCTGCCCTGGATGCTGTCTTCTCCACTTCCTCACTGGCTCGTTTGTTTCTGGCTTTCTTCTCTTCACTGTCTCTCTCCTTATCCCCTCCACCACTGTTGCTTATTTTTTCAAGATTTGAATGTCGTTGACTAAATCTACAGTTCCCTGCCAGGAAGCTGGATATGACCCCCAAGGGCCAAAGCCGCCCTCTTCCAGGGGTGCCAGAGGTGGAATGCCGGGGGAGGGGAAGTGTTATTCTGCGGCCTCCACTGACCTTTCCAAAGAGAAGCCTGCCTTATTCGCAGCGGAGCCCTTTTCTAACCCCCTCGCATCCCTCATCCTATTTTCCCTGCCTTTCTGAGTAGAAAACCTTGGAAGCATCCCCAAAATAAAAGATTGGTGTCAGCGTAATGGGTGGTGGGAGAGGGGACCATTCTTTGCTTCCTAGATGCCTGCCTCCTCCCTGGAGATGGGCAAACAAGGCTTCTGCACTTCACTGGCCCCGGGGCCGGAACTGGGCGTCCTGTAACCAAACTGCAAGACTTGTAGGCATCTCTTGCATCTGTGTAGGGCTCTTAGTAGGTGCTCAACGAATACATGTTAGTTGGCTGCCACGTCCTAGGAGAGGCTGTTGTGTTAGGTCTGTGAGGCTTCACAGGAGCTGCTTATAGACCCACAGGGGAGGGAAAATAAACTCTTAAAGCGGACATAAGTAGATGTTCAAAGATATTCCTGGGAAACTCTTGTTTTCTTTGCTCCTGCTGTGCTTTCATACTCTGTTTCCTCTGCTTGGATACTCCTCCTCTCTGCCTGCCTGGCTAATTCCTACCTTTCCTGTAATTACTCTGGGGGGCCTTTCTTAACACCCCCTACCCAAATTCCACACCTGCCAGAGCAGGAGGAGATCCATTTCACAGGAGGGCCCTCTCCTTCCAGCTCCTAACAGAACACTGTTATGCTCTGTTATCATTGCTGGCTTAGTGACTCTCCCTCTCAATCTGAACTCCTTGGAGATTTTCCATAGGACTCCATAGTGCTCGGCACAGCCGGTCTTTTTGTCCACTGCACTTGGAACAGCCCATAGGGCCTAGGCTCAGTGTATGGATGAAGGTGCAGAACCTAACCTCATTATTTAATTTTTGAAGAAACAGGTCAGGGGTGAAGTGACCTGTCTCAAGGCAACATAGCCATTTAATGACAGACAAGGACTAGAGTTTAGATAAGAGCTGCTAACTTCCTAGGGAAGCTTGATTTTATACTTTTACATATCAGAACTATGGCTAGAACTATGCATTACAAGGGAGACACCCAAACTCTGGAGCCAAACGCACTTTGCCACTTTCTGTCTAGGTAACTTTGGCCAACTGCCTCAGTGCTCCCATCTGTAAAATGGGGATGATTGTATTAATACTTATAGAGTTGTGTTATGAGCAGTAAGTCAATATTTGTAAATCACTGAGAATAGTGTCCAGCTCATAGTAAATACTAAATCAAGTAAAGAATACTTTTTTTTTTTTTGAGACAGTCTTGCTTTGTTGCTGGGCTAGAGTGCTATAGCATCAGCCTAGCTCACGGCAACCTCAAACTCCTGGGCTCAAGCAATCAGCCTCAAGCTGATCAAACCTCAACCTTCCAAGTAGATGGAACAACAAGTGTGCACCACCATGCCTGGCTAGAGACGGGATCTCGCTCTTGCTCAGGCTAATCTTGAACCCCTGACCTCAAGTGATCCTCCATGCCTGGTTAGGATTACAGGCATGAGCCATGGCGCCCAGCTGAAGAATACGTATCTATACACTTTCAATTCAGAGGAGTACTATCCTTTATCATCGTGTGTACAAATCTTTCGGGGACTCTTGTTCTTTCTCTAAGATAAAGCCTAGTCTTTTTCTCCAAGATTTTGGGGCTGGCAAGATACTGGTTAGAATTAGCGTGATGAAGTCAAGGTCTGTGTGGCCTCTGTCTGCGGCAGCTCCTGGTGCTCTGCTGCCGCCTCGTGGTCACACAGGTAGGCACACCCCACCAGGGCGGGGGCTGGGCCCAACGTCAATGTGGGCAGGGATACATCTTTCCTGCCTTCACACTGCAAATTCTCCTTCATCTTTAAAGATCCAACTCAGAGGTTATCTGCCTGTTGAGACTTTTCTTTGCTCCCCCGGGCAGAGTTAGTTTGTGAATCCTTTGTTCTCCAGTAGCAGTTCGTTCACATCTTTGAAGTAGCACTTACTACATTATGCTGGCATTTATTTCTGTGTTGGTATTCCGGCTGGACCATGGGCAGGGCCTGAGTCTTAGTCGCCAGTTCCTCTTTGAAGAGGTATGAGGTAGGTGCAGAGGGACAATGGAGGTAAGAAGATGGACGTGAGGAAAGAGCAAGGAGGTAAGGAGAGAGCGTGAGGATAATCATCACTTTAGGGAGCACCCCTTTGTGGCCAGACATAGTTCCAAGTACTTTATACTCATGTAATTCTTTTGGCAACCTTATGAGGTGGTTACTATTAGTATTATTGGCCCAGTTTGCCAACTGAGGCACAGCAAAATCAGGCAATGTGCCTAGATGGTAAATGGCAGTGCAGGATCCCAGCCCCCGTAGGTAGGCTCCTGAGCACAGGCCGTCACCCACTGTGCAATACGCTTCTCGACGGCCTGGTGTGGAGGGGAAGTAGGCTATGAGGAGAGGAAGAGGATGAGGAGAGAAGACGGGGGTGAGGAGAGTGGGGATAAGAAGAGCAGGTGGAGGGATAAAAGAGAATTGGGTTAGACAAAAGAATAGGTGTTTGAGAGGACAAGGATGAAAGGGAGAAACAGGTGTGGAGGTAGGACATTAGGGAGAAGGAGAGAGGCTGTAGATGAGGATGTCACCCCTGGTGGGGACATCATCCATGCATCCATGCGGCCGCTCCATCTGGCAGGCTGACCTCTCATCCTCTGCACCGTCTCAATGCCAACATCCTCCCCCGTGCCGCTCAAGCAAGCCTCTCCTGGGGGCATACACGGGCCTTATCATCACCAGAAACTGCAGCACGTATGAAATAACTGAACCAAACATCCCACTCTCTGATAGGATCTCCCTTCCTTACGGCTCGTTTGCTCAAGTCGCCTCGCTGCAGCTGTTCTACAAGCTCACTGGGGAACCACCGGCCCTCCCTGTCCTCACATCTGCCCTTCTCTGCCTTAGGTTCCAGGTTCACCATGACAATCCCGCCTTCGCACATGCCTTCAACTCCTCTTGACCACCCCACGTCCCTGGTTAAGCCCCAACCCTAGATGGACCTAACATTTGTCTTCTCTGCCCTTGCTCCTGAGCAGCTGGTGACCACTGGAGGAAATCATCCCAGAGTATAGACTGTTGTCACTCCAGAATTGTCATCATCAACTTCAGTTGGGTGCTGCCAAGTCAGAAATCTCAGCAATTAGTTCCCTCTTCCACCCTCAGCAACTAGGATTGTACACCTTCAAGCCTCCAGCCCCCTCCTGCTCAGTGACTTTCAGTCACCTCTTCTTTCACAGCGAAAATAAAAGCCCTAAGACAAGAACAGCCTCAGCCTGCTGCAGACCTATTCTTATTCGTATCTGTAGCCATTTCCTCTCTTTCTTATTATGAGACAGGAGATGTCCTCTTCCCTCAGAGGGTCAGTCCTCACTCTGGTGCTCTGAATCCCACCCGAAGGGGCTCTGGTCTCGGCCTCCTCTCAGCCCCCCTCCTCACCCCGGGCCTCTCTCTCATGCCCTGCCCCAAACCCAGGCTTCTGTCACTGAAGAGGAAGGACCTGCTTAGGGACATTTGCATATATTTCTCTCTCTGCTGGAAACACCCTCTTTTTGCCAGATGAATTCCTACTTGCCTTTTAGATATCTGCTTATATGTTACTCCCTCAGAGAAGCCTTCCCTGCCCCTCACATTGAAATCAGATGCCCTTGCTAATACCTGCCACCAGTCACCCCTGCACTCTGGCCACACAGCGCTGCCCACAATTTAGAGTTATGTGTTTGTTTGTGGTATTAGTCTGTCTGTCACCCTCACTGATCTTAAGCCCCGTAAGGGCAGGAACTGTCCTCATTTGTCCCGTAGCTCCTAAAACAAGCAAAGTGCCTGGCCGCCAGTGGATGTTTAATAAATATTTTTTGAGCAAATGAACGAATGGAGAAATGTGGTCAGAAGGCAGGAGGGGAGTGAGAGATGGAAGGGTGAGGACAGAAGACAGAAGGTGCGGAGAGCAGTTGGCAGTGCGGAGAGAGGGCAGCAATGAGGGCAGCAATGAGGGCAGCGTGAAAAGGCGAGGCTAGGGAGGGCCCTGGAGAAGGGGTCTTTGTGCTGGACCTGAGGAAGGCTTCCAGCCCCTGAGTGGTCTTCCAGGCGCTCTGTCTCCTGGGGTCGTGCTGCTTGTGAGGTCTGAAGGCAGGGCTGGTGGGCGGGGCTGGACTTTATCTTGGGGTGCAGCCCTAACCTCAGATGGTGACAGAGCTGGAGCCAGCAGGGGTTTTGCAAACCGTCCCGATTGCAGCAGGCCAGCAGTCTTGCTGGGGACGGGTGGGTGGGGCCTGAGCTTATCTCCTGGGTACAGTCCTAACCTCAGATGGTGACAAAGCGGGAGCGAGCAGGCGTTTTGCAAACCGTCCCGATTGCGATTGCGGCAGGGTTGGATGCCCTGGCTGGGAGTGACAGTGCTAGGTGTGGGGACAACAGGGACTGGGCAGTTTGGGCCTTCAGGGTGAAGTTTAGCTTGGGCGTGGGGGATGGATCCATTCTATGTACGCCTGGCCTCTGCCTACCTCAGAGTCCTGTCGCTTTCTGGAAGAGAAGTGAGAGGATGCAGCTGTGTGGGTGGGCTGCTTCCCAGGTCCTAGGACCCTCCCACTGCTCCCTGGAGTCGGAATTGATGGCCATTTTGATGAAGTTAATTTGCAGCCATTTTCCTCTGAAAACCTCCGCGCTCTCCTCTTGGGGAGAATTGCTCCTGTGCCATTGAGGCTTTCTGAGGCCAGGCCAGGCCTGCTTATGGGGGCAGCTGACAGAGGCCAGCTGGGAATCCTGCCCTCCTCAGACCACTTCCACTTTGGAGCAGCTCTGCTGAGTCCTGAGAGGAGGGGTCTGCCCAGTGGGGGTTGGTGAGGGCGATGGCAAGGGACTGGCCTGTTCCAGAGGACGTGCACAAGCCCCCAGCCAGCCCTGGCCGTGGTCGCCTCAGCCTGTCCTATTCAGCCCCTGCACCCCATCGTCCCCTCACTGGCTCGGGGCAGGGTAGGGTAGAGGTGAAGAGGCCCCTTTCCACCCCACAACCCCAACCGGGATCTTGCAACACTGGGATGGGGGCCCAGGCATGTGGCAATCTGGGGGGGGAGGTGTGCACCGAGCAGGGGGGCGGCTTTCACAAGTCTGATCTCGGCAGACTCACCTTGGGCAGCTTCCTCCCTCTTCGCAGCGGCTCCCCACAACCCTGCTTCTCCTCTGCAGCTTCCCCGTGGCCTGAGATCCTGTATCAGCGCAGGACTCTCATCCTGCTCCCCAGTTCTGCTCAAGAAGGAAAAGTGGGCCTGGGCTGTGGATTCTAAAGCAAAAGGATTGAATGTGGGTGCTGCTCAGACCTTGACTTGCTGGTTTCAAAAGTCATGGAGGCCCTAGTCCAGGTGACTTTTCCAGGCAGGGTTTGGCTCACTGCCCTTCCCTGCTTGAGAGGAGGGGCAAGGGGTAGGAAGCTGGCTCCGGGGGCAGAGATAACCCTGCCCTACACCCCCTAGCTTCTTAGGCACTGTCCTCCTGGCCAAAGGAATGGAGAGAGTCGTTTGCAACACTGTCCTGGAGTGAAGGAAGGACACATTTTCCTGCCTCTTCCCCCAAATCCAGCCTGTCTTGGCTTCCTGTCTTCTTCTCAGCCACACAGACACCCCAGGGCTTTTGCATTTGTTCTTCCCTCTGCCCACCTTTCCCCCAGTGACAGTCCGCCTCCTCCACATTTGTCAGGTTTCAACTTAAATGCCACTTCTCAGAGAGATGGCCCTTGAACACCCCAGCTAAAATAGCCTCCCTGCCTGTTTGTTTATTTGGTTTTCCCAGTGGGCATATTCAGAGGGAGTGATCAAGAGAATTTAATGAAGGTACTTTATGGGGTGCTAGCCCAGCGGGGGAGCCATTGCCGCCTTCCAGGGGCTGAGAGGGCAGGGGAATCTACTCTCGTTTCACCCTCTCTTGCCAGTGTCACCCCCACCCCCGGGGTAGGGAGACACCCGCATGGGACCCAGCGGGGTGATAAGGGCAGAGAAGGCACCTGCAGGGGCCAAAGAAGATGTCCAGCACACTTGCCTAGTGACTTTTTCTTCCTACCCCATCAGCAGAGAACGTGTCTTATTCACAGAAAAGATGCTCAACAGGCCGGGCGCGGTGGCTCACGCCTGTAATCCTAGCGCTCCGGGAGGCCGAGGTGGGTGGATCGTTCTGAGCTCAGGAGTTCGAAACCAGCCTGAGCAAGAGCGAGACCCCGTCTCTACCAAAAATAGAAAGAAATTAATTGGACAGCTAAAAATCTATATAGCAAAAATTAGCCCTGTAGTCCCAGCTACTCAGGAGGCTGAGG